>MEJB01000829.1:0-11511 GCA_001752375.1 Rhazya stricta
ATAAGAACTCAATTGATGGCATAGTGATAGTACGAAGCATCGATATTTATTTTGAATGTCTTAACATGGTCTCAAAAGTTCGGTATCGAATTTGCTGAATTTTTCGTGGTAGCTCTCTTAAGAAGATTGCAATTTTTMGCCACCGGGTTTGGATATGCAAATAAGACTAGGATATTGTTTGACTGTTAAAAATTCTATATTTGAAAAGTAATCTGRTTTGGTATTTGGAATCAGATTCTTCAAATTCAGAAAAAAAGAATTATTTTTCTTAAGATTTTAAATAAAAATACACGTAATAAGTTATAAAAGACTTTAATAAATTTCTTTTCTTTTTATTCGCTCCTTCCGTTATCCTTCTCCATGACTAAATTCTTCTCTAAAAATCCTCTAACATTTTCTTTCGAAGAACTTCTAAACTCTTTTTCAAAAGATCCTAGACATTAATTATATGATATAGGATTTTGATTTTTATAGTAATCCTAATATTTTAAATTAAAAAAATATCTTCCTTTATGTAACAATTTATAATATTTTTTTCTCATTATCTAGGAAATTATGATATTTGATTTAATATAAATTAAATAATTAGATTTAGTTACTTAATAAAATCAAACCTACATTTAATTCATCATATTTTAATAATACTTTATTAACATTTAGTATTTCAAATTATTATATCCACTCATGAGGCTAATTGAGAYACTTTGATACAAATATAAATTCCGTCACTATTCACCTTCAATTACCTTTCAAACAAAATAAGTGAATCTCTAAAGATTTTAATTCCTTAAATTTTGATCCTGAGAAATCACAATGCGATTATAATTTTACTTTTTCGTCAATTAAGTGAAGCCTACGGGTTCTTTTCCTGAATGGGCATCCTTCAGAAAGGACGCCCATTATGGATGGAACTGCTCAATCATTGTAATGGACGGAACACATTTCTTGAACGCGTTGCCCTGAAAAYAGGTTGCATTCGTACGATGCATCTGGTCCTGGAACCAACTTCGAGGCRAGCAATCTTTGCATTCACTAAATGTAGTCGTGTTTTTATACCATCGCATGTTATTAATGTGATTKTTAGAAATCTTCTAATTACGTGAATGTGACCATATTTTTATACGATTTGCATTTTATTAATGCGAATGTTTTGCGAATCAGAAATTAAAAAAAATTCTGTTTCCCCTCCTAATATACTTTACCCTATCGATAACCTAATTTTGTTGCTGCCAGTAATATTTTTCAATTTCTGAACACTACAAAATTCCATTTCCAGAATGATATATTGTCGTTCGTTCCGCCGTTGTTCGCCTCTGTTTGCCGTTCATCCCTCTCAATGTTGAAAGCCATTCTCCTCAACTTTGCCATTTGTCTATTTGTTTCCATTTCTCTTCTTCCTGCTTTAGAGTTCTACCACAAGTCGTTCGTGGTCCAATCGCTGGAGTTATTTCATTCTGTTCTCTTCTCTTGCTCAGAGTTCTACAACAACTTCTTCATTTCTTATTTCCAAGGTTCTCTCTTTCTCTTGCTTTCGTGATTTTGGAATTTGGCTTCCTATCTCAAGGCTTACTTAGGTCTTGTTTCGTTGTTTGGATTTAAATTTGAATTTGACCTTCGCAATATCAAAAACTGGTATGAATTCTTGTTGTAATGAAATGAGTTATTTTTTATTCTGTGGTTTATGCCCTAACAGTTGGCTGGCTTGAACATTCACTTCCCCTCCTAACCCACCAGAAATTTGTTGGGAAAAATAGAAAAACAATCAACCTTCTGCTAGAGGCAAAAATATTACCTAATCTCTGACAACTAATATGAAGTTATTAGTTTTGAGAAGGAACAATGTTGGTGGATCTTTGTGTTTTTTGGATGAAATCATTAGTTTTAGGGATAAAAAACTGCATTCCAAGTTCTTACTTATATTCCGTTGCATGGATTATAATCAGATCGATCATATTACTAGTGAAATAAGGGGAAGGACACAATTTTTGTAAAGAGAAATTTGTGGAGGAGCAAAATAAGTAAAATTTGTTACACAAACTGCTTACGGGTGAAGCTTGGGGTCCTTCTAATTCAATATCTGCCTGAAAAGATGTAAATAGTACAATCAAATGATGATAGACATTTATGCTTACAACTTGGATTTTTTGAAAGAATAAACCCACAGATAAAAAGAAGTGAAACCTTGCGCTAGAGCGTAGGTTAAACGATACTTGATATAGTAGTGTAGTAAATTATGAAGCTTTTCTTTCTTCCAAATTTTGGCAATTACCTGAGGAACTTAATCTAATCTTAAGAGACTCCTTTTAAAGGCTCTTTTTAAAGAAAAATTTATATGAACTAAAAGTTTTTGGCGTCGAAGACTATGCTCATACAATATTATTCATAAGGTCATTATATCCATATGGTGGTAAATGGAAAACTTAGATTGACGAGATATAGCTACTAGGTAGTAAGGGTATTTTAGTCATTTTAGTAGCTATGAATAATTTATCTTTTGATCTCTTGAGTAGCTCAATATTAACTGAGTACTCAATTATACAACTGGATTTCAAGGACAAACTGAGTTAATGGGAGATATTATTTTATTCAGTTTAGTCCATATTTATTGGGCTAGAATAAAATAAATCCATTGGATATTTAATTAGTTAATTATTTGAATTAATCCAGGTAAAGAATTAATTAAAGAATGAGTTTAGGACTCAGAATAAGTCGATTGGATATTTAATTAATTATTTCGATTGATCCAAATAAAGAATTAATCAAATAAAGGACTTAGGATTTAAGATAAGTCCATTGGATATTTAATAAACTATTTGGGTTGATTTAAGTAAAGAACTAATTAAAAGAYTGGCTTAAGGATTAAATTGGAGATAATAAAAAGAATGGACTACACCTGGCTCCAGAAAAGACCAAGAATTTTGGCCTCACAAGGGAAAACCCTAGGGTCGCTGAAATCCCCCTAGTGTTGGGAGAATTTCGGTCACCAAAGGATTTTACGCCTTGGCCGAAATTCCTACTTTTAGTAGATTTCAAAGACTCGTTATTTTAGGGTTTCAACCCTAAGATATATAACCTATCTTTGAAGAATCCTCTTGACCTAATCTCTCTATTCCTTCTGGCCACCGCACGCTCATTCTCTTCTTGTTCATCATAGGTTCTCACCAAAACCTAGTCCAAAAAGGTAGAGTCATAACCTGGAAGATCGGAAGAATTACATGCTTGCAATTTTTATGCGTAGAGGTGAAAGATTTGTTAGAAAGAAACACCCTCAGCAAATTAGCAAATGTAGGCAGCCTCGAGAGCCGCCACCACCTTTAGCTCAGACCGAAGAATCGAGTCAAAGGAGAAATTCAATGCCTCCAACAAGAAACCATAGCATCTCTCTAGTTTCAAGAGGAAGAAAAAGACAGTCAGTTATCCTAAATTCACATAGAGAAAGCAAAATGTTTTTATTTTTAGCTTCTGATGCGTCTTTCGTTCTCTCGCACGTTCCTACACCGATGTGGTCAGTTGAGTTGGGGTCGTGGTGTTCTATCTTATCTTTGTAGATCTCTGTGTGAGGCAGCTATAGGTTTGGTTAAAAAGATATGCTGCTATTTTCTTGGTATAGGTAATGTATATTTTTGGTGAAACTATATTAACTTTTAAATTTATATAATTTACATATTCCTCAACCCATTGATTCCAATTTTTGATCTTTCTTATTGTCCCTTAGTTGTGGGTGTATGAGCACCTTCCAATTTTGCATCTGGTTTATGCCATCCCATTAGATGTGTTGTCGGATCTTGCACCATATGGAGCGAGGTGGAACCGGCCTTATGATCTTTGCCGGTTATCTAAATATGTGTTGGTGACGTATAGGGATCAGCTAGATGCCCTCACTATTGAAGAGGTTTGTTCCGTACAATTATGTTTTATGTCATTCAATTTAATATTTTGAGATAAATGTTTATGCAGTTGACGTTTTTCTAATTATGTAGTTTAAATGGATGCCATGTCGGGATATTCTACATGACATACATATAATATATTTAGAGGGATCTGATATATGGCAATCATCACCAGTGCCACTGATTTATAGGGATATTGTTGAGTACTGTATCTCAGAACAAGTGATGAAGCAGTTTGGGGATGATTAGGGTATTCCACCCTTGCATGATCATTTCGGCAGCCATCATATACGTGGTTGGGGTAAAGATGTAGTTTGGATGGATGAAAATGCTTGATATATCCAGGAGTAGGCTGAGAGGCAATTGAGGATAATGGTTGGGATGGGATTAGATCAGGTCAGCGTCGCCTGCCTCAAGTGCATGGATTGGTGTTCTCCTTACATGATAATAGGCAACCCAAGTTTGAGGCCTTAGGATCTGGAGGGGCACCAGCCCACGGGAACACAGTTATATTTTGTGGTATGTATTTATGTTTGTTCATGCATATCATCTTTTGATACTTTGCTTTGTCAATATGAAAATAATCTTAACTCTTTTTCTTAGGCATCTAGGGTTCGGGAATGTATGGACATTGTAGATCAGACAATACCTCAGGCAAATCCACATTCCCGTAGAGCACTRACATTACTTCGCGATAAGATAATCTAGGATCTCTTGCCATAGGTAGGACGTTTAGGCAGTATCACCCATTACTCCTGAATTTCGTCGATCACGGTGAAGATTTGATGCTCGAGGTGAGCTTGGAGTTTGCCGAAGTGCTAGACATCCCAGGGCTCATGGTCATCCTGAGCAAGTCGACTAGGAGCCCCAGCCTGATATTCATGAGCCTGAGGAGCCTATGCCCCATTGCTTATGATCATTAGATTATATTTCATTTGAATGTAAATATGCTTTAGAAAACACTCTTTTTTCTTAATAGTAAAGTTTATTATCTTAAAATTCAATTCACTTGATATTTATATCTATTGAAAAGGTTTATTATGGTTAAGTTTGTTGGTTGAGGTTGATTGATATTAAAATTATTGGTTCAGGTTGAGGTTGGCTTATTTGAAATTGTTGTCAGTATTATGTTTGTATTTGCAGGTTGGCTTGAATTTTGATATTCTTGCAGGTACAAGAGAAATATTTCCAGCACATTCATGAAATGTGTCCCTCTTTTTAACGCATTCTTGTAATGCGATGATGCTGCACAATCGCATTTGATGAATACGATGCTTTCTTCCTCTTAATGATTTTTTCTAGACGTAAACCAGCGTCAATTTGGTTAGTGAACTGACACCGATTTTAAATGTATAAAACATTCTAGATGTGCAGATTTTTTCTATCATGTCTTACTTCTTTCACCTGTAACCCATTTTCCTCTCCATATTAACTCCTAAAACATCACATTTTTCTATTATTGAATCATAAATCTTCAATTATTTCATTACTAATGTACTACCTATCAACATTTATTCACTAACCATCCACATTATTGACTAGATCTTGTGAAAAATTAGAGGGAAACAAGCATTGAAGGYATGCTTCTTTTTTTCCCCCCCTTTTCTTGTAAAAATATTTCAATTTCTTTAGCTTATATTGACTTGATAATGTTAGGTTAAATTTGATTACTTGAATAATTGATTTTTTAAGGTTAAATATTGAGAAATTAGGGTTTTATGTTGGGTTTATTGTGAAAATATGAGAAACTAGATTCCGATTTGTTGTGAAAATTTGAGAAATTAGTTTCGATTAATTTTCATTACCTGCATACATGACTTTTTTACAACTTACATTGTAAAATTTTAACTTAATGATGTTGGAAATATGTGAAAATATATGAAATTGTGAATGTTATATGTGATCAAAATTAGGGCTTTGGATTCAAGAAATGTATAACATATATCATAAAAATTTGTTCCAAAATTAAGGACAAATATTGTGACAACTTTGGTAATTTCTATATGTTGTTTGTTTAAAAGGTTTTGAGACGATGTCTTTTGGACAACCATTCAAAATATGTTTGCATTGGTATTGCAAGATGAGGCTTGATTCTAGAGGATCTTATTTCATTGACAGACCTATTCAAAAGATTTGGTCCATATGGCGGCCTGTATTCTACTCAGAGTCGTGTAGGAAAGTTTATAGTTTATAAAATTTTGATCCCAAAAGATATCATCTTGAGTTTTTCTGCCGTGTGTTGTTAATTTATAATGAAGAAGTTCATTTTTTGTCTTATTGGATTTCAGATGAGGAGGAAATACAAGTTTTATGGGGGGTGTCTGAGGCAACACGATCACATCAGATACATTTATTTGTTACATTTCATAAAATACAACAATCCGAGCCACAACCCATGCCCCAGCATAAGCCACATCTTATACCCTAATCGGAGCCCTACTCAACAAGTATTTCAGAATATACAGACTCATCAGGATTTGTCATGGGCGCATATATGACATTAGTGATGAACCAGTAGCCAGTCATCTTAGAATTTACATTTCCTTAAGTGACAGAAACTGATACTATACCTTCATAGTAACATGTCTAGTCATGATGTCCCAGCACAACCTTCCCATGATCATTATCATTCGTTAACCAGTAAGAATTCATTTTTAGAAACAATGGGTCCTAGTGATCAAGGTTATCAACCGGGATTGTCTGTTTCAACCGATAGGGTATTCCATATGTTGTTGCACAAAATAATAAAGTAACCATGTCGAGATGAACACTTGTACAACTTGTGATAAGCGTGGAGATGCAATTGACGTGGATGATTTGCCTACCGAGCATGAGGATATAGATGTTGTGGATGGTGGTGGTGACAGTGATGAAGATGTTGCTGGAGTTTCTACACATCCATACATGCTTGGTACATTACAGGGAATTGTTGGCGGAGAAGATCGGTTCGTGTTTTCGATTATACTTCTTTCAGAGCTTTTCAAGATATGGGTTCAGGAGAACAGATACTCAATTTTGGTGATGCTAGTGAAAGGTCCTGATATGTGATCAAGCAGTGATCTTGACATTCGATTAAGCATAAGATTTGCGAACAAGAACAAATCGTTGAAGCTGTCACTGGTTGGTCAATCAGAATGGGTCATGAATTCAAGTTGAATAGAAGTAAAAGTAAGGAGTGGATAACATCTTCTAAATTTTAACAGATGAAAATTCATGTTTTTGGTATATTAGGCCTACAAAGAAATCTACTCACAAGCAATGGGAGATCACTATATTGCAGCCGAAACACACATGTCTTGTTTGAGTTGAAAACAATGCTCATGGGAATCTTACTACTTAGCAAGTTGCTTATGATTACTCTTAGTGTATATTTCTTAATTTATAAATGTAAATATAAATGTTTATTGTTTATCCTTATCATTACAATACGTACATTACATGATAGATCACTCATCTTATTAAAACACATGTTAAGGTTATTCAACAGGAGGTTATGAAGATGTTTCATTTTGGAGTAACTTACAAAACAAGATGGAATGCAGGGAAACAATGTATCAAGTTATTATTTGGCTCTTGGGTATCTACATTCCGATTTTTACCTCGCTACTTTATGGCCTTATCAGAAATAAATCTAGACACAATTGTTAAGTAGAAACATCACCGAGACAGTATTGAGGAGGTTAAAATTTTTAAATTCTTCTTCTGGACATTTAGGCCACAAATTCTAGGATTCATTTATTGTAGGCTAGTAATATCTCTTGATGGGACACACTTGAGGGGCACATACCATGTGTGCTATTTTTTGCTAGTTCATGGAATGTCAACAATCATATTTTTCCACTCGCCTATGCCATTGTTGATAAAATATCTATGGAGAGTTGGGGRTATTTATGCAATTGTTGCATTTTCATGTGATTGAAAATAGATTTGTTTGTTTAATCTAGGATAGACATTAGGGCATTTTTTAGYATACTGGGACAAAGTCGAGACTGTCAAGAATCGAAAGCTGTCCATAGATTCTATCGCTGTCATATATGTGCTAACTTCAACATCATTTTCATAAACAATATGTTGAAGAAGCTAATGTATTAGGTGATAAGTACATCGAAGATGCAGAAGTTTGACATGAACATGAAAAGATAAGAAAAAAAGATCAAGCAGCATATATAACTGGTAGATTAATATCCCCATTAACAAATGGTCTCTATCACATGATGAGCATAAATCTTTGGAGTTTTAACAACCAATTTGTCTAAATCTGTGAACAGTATTCTGAAGAAAATACGTGCACTTCCACTAAGAGCATTGGTTGAGATGAACTTTAGAAAACTTGTTAATTACTTTTGCCTACACTGAGATGAGGATGCTCAATGATATTCATTTCCATATAGAGTATGGAAGATATACATTGATATCAAAACCAAGGCAAGGATGCACTTAGTCACCAATACAATCTACTAGCTGGTTGATTTGGTGTCGCAACTCCACGGAGACAAGGTCGAAGGGATAACCATGTTTACATGGTCAACATGAGCGAGAATACGTATGATTTTGAGTCTCACGTGTTTGCTATATGTCGAAAAAGAGGTTGGGACGCGACAAATCTATTTAATGAATTGGTGTCGCAACTCCACGGAGACAAGGTCGAAGGGATAACCATGTTTACATGGTCAACATGAGCGAGAGTACGTATGATTTTGAGTCTCACGTGTTTGCTATATGTCGAAAAAGAGGTTGGGACGCGACAAATCTATTTAATGAATTTTTACTCAAGGATAATTATAGAAACACATACAGTTGTGGTTTCTATCGGATTGACAAGTAAACTTGGAGGCCTGCACTTTTCACCCTTAAACATAATGAAGAACTTATGAAAGGTTATAATTATCTGGGTGGAGGCGTAATACAAGAATATGCAGAGAAATGGACTTTCGCTGCCCCAACTCTCCCCCAAGATGTTCAAATTTCCATCAATCTGGTCATAATAGGCGAAACTATGGGTATAATGACAGATTTGAATTCACATCATATTCAGGGGACATAGTTCATGAATTGTGTTCTTTGGTCGCTCATTCAGGAAAAAAAAAAACCCTAAGACTACTATTTCTTAGGGGAAGAATTGTGTTCATGAATTCGCATCAATCTGGTCACACTATCTTTTCTGAAATGATGCTCATTCAGGAAAAAAAAACCCTAAGACTATTATTTCTTCCCCTTCAWTTTTTTTAAATTTTTTGCATTTCAACTGTTTGGACTTGTGTTCTTTGGTCATGACGACTCAGTTCTTTTTTTTCTGCTTCTGCATTGCTCATCGCTTAGTTATTTTGTTACTTGTTAGGTCATTGATTCTTGCACTAGTTCTTGCACTATAGCAAATATGTGCTTTCAATTTCTTTTTCTAAAAGTTTCTCCTTATTTTGGTGCATGTTTAAAATGTTACTCATGGTTACTGATTATTCAACTGCTCACTCGGTCGTAGAGAGAGTTCCACATCTCTCTTTTATCTCCAATTTACTTTGCCAAAGAAAGGCAGATAAACCTATAGACTAACTGACTAAACACATACCTATGGGTTGTTGAGATAGATGCAGAAGCGAAGCATGATAAAGGCATGGATATGAAGTTTCAGACAATTCTTCTTTTTTGTTTAAAAGAATTTGTTAGTCATAATACAAAGAAGGCCTTTTTTTAATAGTGAATTTCTTTTTCCCTAATTCGGGTTTAGTTCGAACCCGTGAGCCGAGTTTCGTTCAACTTTTCTAAGCTTGCTCTGACTGAATTAAGGCTCGAGCTTAGCAAAATTAACTCGGGCTGATTCCTGACATAGCTAAACTCGACTCACCTAACCTAATTTACACCATAAATGTCCTTATCTATATTTATATTATTCTGACAAGGGAAAATGGCTTTCTATGCCATTCAACTATTGCCCATTTATTATAAATGTCCATTATCTTTCTCTTTTGTTAACTTATTTTTATCCTTAACATATTTTAGAGCCACTATTTTTACTTTGCCATCAGTTTGCAGTGGAATTCAATGGAAAACTACACATGCTACTTGGGTGATTTTTAATTGAGGGGTAAAAATGTCATTTGAAATTGATTATTCAAAAAAAAAAGAAGAGAAAGATGGAACTATGAATATGAATCCCACCCACCAATTGGTCCTTATTTTATTTGCTTTCTGTCCTAGCCATTTTGGCTCTTTTTCTCTTGGGAGAATCATTTCTGCTAGGTGTGAGATTCCGTCGGTGGTTTAGCTGTTGGTATTTTCTTAGTCATACACGTCGGCTATTCTTGAGCGTAACATATGCCCCCCTAAACTTTCACCCTGATTGTCTGTGCTCACTGGCTGGATAGGTAAGGCTTGACATCAACTCCATCTTTTTGTGTGCCTTTGGAATTCTTGCAATCATCTACTATTGAGCCCGAACAATTGTCCCCTTTTTTAGCCAGTTGGTTACACTATTAATGATGTTTTTTGCCTTGAGACTTGCAACCATCTTATCCGTTCAACTTCTTTTGGCGATAAAAGTAGCAAGTAAGCTTGCAATTCAGATTCTTTTTTCACTTATCAGTGTCTTCTTCTCCAAGTTGACTTGCTTGTTTCTATCCATCCTCTACAACTTCCTTCCAGCTTCCAACCTTCTCCGATCATCAGCTCTTTCTTTTTCCTTCCTTTCTGACAGCATTCACCATGTCTTCAAGCATTAAGACTCGTAATGATTCTTCCAACCAAACCTAGATCTTTGACCAGTAGATTTTAGTCTGCTATGACACCTGCAATGACTTTTTCAAATTGCGTACCTCATTTCTTCCTCCTTTCTTTTCCTCAAACCGCAAGGGTTTGATCTCCCTGTTAATCGGTACTCTTAATGGACATAAAACTTTCGTTGCTAGTTTGACCTTCTGCCCATCTTCGATCGTTGGTCCAAGAGGCTTAATCCTAGCCTGGAGGACACATGAAGGAAAATGTGGCATATCCATGCCACTCAATTGTCTTCCTTCATTTTCCATTTTGATTGGAACCTGTTCGTGGTTTTCATGCCGTTTTTGGTGTTTTCCTGTGAATGCTGTTGTTTTTCCATTTGGGACATTGACTCCCACCTTGCTAGACATTTTAACCATTCTGGGTTTGCTCATGACTAGGGCTGATATACCTTTTCGGTATGCTGATGAAAGGGGAAAGACTTTTAGTTTCAACTTTAGCAAACACATTGTAGTGTATGCTAAGTTTGCTGAGAACAATATGATGCAAACTTCTACCATCTCAGTGACGAGCATGCAGCATTCCTCCCACCTATCGTCCACAGACACCTCAGATGCTATGTCATAAGGGCGGAGTGTGAGTGAGGAGCGTGTTGTGCGAGAGAACTCTGTGAGAGGGGTGTGCGCATATGGGGTGGCGCGGGGCGCGGATCGGCTGAACGTGTGTTGGGGAGGTGTGTGTGCGCGTGTAAACAGGCTTTAAAAGAATATTTGGAAAATCGTGTTTCATAGTCTAAAAACGAAAAGATACGATCTAACTTCTTATGGCTCATGTACCAGGTCATTATGAGAACCAAACTTGTCGGAGCGATTAGACCACACGATAGTATAGAGGGAGGTTGTCGGTTACA
>MEJB01000829.1:12073-36574 GCA_001752375.1 Rhazya stricta
GTCAGGTGTGGAGGTCCCCCATGCCCCCTTTCCCAGTCACATCTTTCATGGCTAAGCGTACACTCCTTTCCAAAATCTTAACATTATCCTAATAATAATTCATTTATAAAATTTCATTTCCTTTCAAATTTTATTTCCTAAACTATTCGATTTCTAAATGTACGAATGGCTCATGCCAGGAATGATGTAGAAAAATATAACTATATGCACATGTCATGAACTACATAAATCCCTATTTAAACACCATTTAACATGTTAACAGTACGAAACATATTACATGAAATAAACCAACATGACCACAACCACCCTACTCAATACAATCCAATAAAATCACAACATATTCCACAACATAGTCCAATATAACCACAACATAAACACACAAATGGGATAAAGTTGATGAGTATGAGGATTTACTTACTTGGAGTCCTTAACGTCAAAATTCTATTTAAATCGCAAAGCAGAGTCCCTCAACCGCTCTTAACGTCAATGTGCCCGAAAATGACCTAAGTATTATTACAATAAGAAAATTCATTAACACGATTGTCCAAGCTTAAAATATTTAACGCTTATCCTATGAACGTCATTTGCCAATATTAACCCGTACTTAATTCCCACATTGAAAAACTATCACATTCTTAAAAGTACAACTTATTTCATGGTTTCTTACCCTCCTCAACAATTGATAATGATAATACCAAATACAATACATTTCTAAGTTAAAACATATTCTTCATACAAATTAAACTTATTCTTAGATAGATCAGGTATTAAACCTAATCTATGTTCTTCCACAATTTACAGTATAGAACACAATTGCATAAGTTATTAAATTTCTAAAAATTGAATACTAATGTTTTCACCTTTATATCAACAAACTCTAAGTGTCGCGGAAGTTGCGATGCGCCCCAAGCGCGTGCTCAGGCAGCACGCACGCAACAGCCTTGGTTGCACACGATGCCTGGTTACCTAGGCGTCTGGTGGCCTAGGCATCTTGACGCTAAGCACCTGGGCACCTGATGGCCTAGGTTCTTGGTTGCTAGGCATCTAATGAGCCTTATTGCTTCTAGCCGAAAATCCACCGACTGGAATAGAAACTGGACGGACAAAGGCGGCGAGCAACCAAGCAGTGACGGCCTGGCTAAGTCGCTAGGCTTGGATCTGGGCAATCTCAAGCACGGTGAGCAACCGAGGAGTGGCAACCTGGCTAAGTCGCGAGCCTTGGATCTAGCTGAACCGGTCTGATCAGCTCTCGTTCTTATCGATCGACGGAGCAATAACACCAGCAATCGGCGTGTAGATTTTGGTGCGAATAGGCGATGGCAGCAACACCATGAGCTTCAAATCCGACACAAGCGAGTTGCTTCTATTCTCGAGAGCACTGTCGAAATGAACAACAATAGCGTGCAGTAGTCCGACTTGAGTGGAGACGACCGCAGATCTAGACAGCAGTGATGAGTATATCTAGAGACGGTACTCGGACTATAGGTTCGACGAGCAGCAATGACAACTTCTTCAGAGCAGTAAACTGGTTTGGTGTGCAAAACGGCGATGGATCGATGGCAAGCAAAAATGGGATCACTGCAAGAAATTCCATTGAGCAACAGCGAGTGGATCTGGCCAAACAATGATTGACTGCAGAGGGCGACAAGCTTGATTGTCCAATACAATAGCGTTGATGGTGATGATGAGTGCGGTGTCGGCAGAGGGAAAAAGAGGGCAGTGCAAGCAGCGGGAAGGGTTTGGGGAAGAGGGTAGATGGCATTAGGCTATACCGATTAGGGTTTCTTTTTTTAAATTCCAAACTTGGGGCTTAACCTAAATCCTTTGGGGCTCCCCATTCCATAACCAATCCAACCCAAAAAATTAAATTCCACGGGCTTTCCTTTCGGTAAAAATCTAGTTTTCGAATGAGAAACGAATAAGCCTAACAAGTCGAGCCACTAACTAACCAAAAATCTTAATTCGATTACTACGATAATTCCATACTTAATTAAACGTACAATTAAATAATGATCTCCTAGAAAATTATCAAACCCTAGTTGGCACACAATTCATACGATCATACAAAATTCATAAAAATAAAAAAGTAATATCCCGGATATTACAAAGTATGTTCTTAGTTCAGGTTCCTATGTGGTGGTGGCCGATTACTGCTATTATGTATCCTTGTTGATGACTAGAGTGCTATTATGTATCCTTGTTGATGACTAGAGTGCTATTATGTATCCTTGTTGCTGACCAGAGCGTCCTCTCCCCCTGGCTTCTTTGGTCATTTCGTTGTTGTATTGAGGGTTGAATTGGCTGACTGAGGCCCTAGCTAGTAGGGAGGATGCTAGCAATGTTGCAGTCCCATTCTAGGTCTTGCAGCTGTGGCTGAGTCAACATATTCTTGAGTGTCAGCCTACTTCCAGTTATAGCTGACAGTCCTAACGCAGCCGGGGAGGCTACTGGGTATCAGCTGCTTGAGGTCCCCATCAATATGTTTTTTCCCCGAGCCATTTTCACCTTAATTTATAGTACGAAATTAATATAGCTGATGAAGGGCCTGAGTGGCTGAGGCAAAGGTCTAAAGGCTCCAATTATGCCAAGGTAAAGAAGGTATAGGCCAGCATCTTGATGCCTCGGCTGCTGCGGAACAAGGTTCGGCCAATGACCAGGTATACAAAAACTTTTGCTGAGCCTTAGTACCCCCATTGTTGCGCTCGGCAATTCAGCTTGGTTGAAGACATCCCAACCGATCCACAGCTCCGAATCTCTTTTGCCAGTTGTCCAGACCATACTGAAGCTATTGTGAAAGCATTGGCCAAAGCATTGGCCAGGGCCAACCAATTAAACTTCGAAAAGTTTTTCTTTCAAAACTTCTAGCATTGTCATTCGACTATCCTAGAATTTGAGACTTGGTGGGACCAAGTTGAATATGTTTTCTTAACGACTGACTGAACCGATTGTCTACAAAAGTTAGACATGTTTGTCTCTATTTTTGCTACTTCTACCCCCTCAACTAGTTGTTCGGCTACTGGGACCCCTTCAAGTAGAAGAAGAAGACTTTTCTTGCTACTATTGCCACTATATCCTCACGTCCTTCAGTCGTTTCTTCATTAGCTGTGACATCTTCGAAGAAGAAAGGGACGACAAAAGAGCCTATCTTTGTCCTAGGTACACTCCATCGACAGTTGACTTGGTTTAACATGTTTTCATATGGAAATTTCTCACCTATTTTTTTCTTTTACTCAGCAAAGCTGATTGATGTTGATGCGCTTCCTCACTTACCTCGGTCCGAGAAGGCTTCGGTTGGGGTTAGGAAATCAAAATGGCTACGGGCAGTTGGCATTTCTATCAACGTTTTGGTGAAGGTAGTTTGCCAACTCCTTATCATTTGCTTATTGATTACTCTTTGTTTTGCAGAAGCTAGAAAAGAAAAAGTCCCAATCGGCTACTCCTTTTGACGAAGAGGAAACCTAAGGTAGCTCAACCGAAGACAAAGATTCACCTCCTGCTTCCCCTGCTCCCCCTATGCTAACTGAGGACATGTGTAATGCCCATGATTAATTTTTCCTTCTTCTATGAATTTTACATAATTATATAATTTATATTCTAGTGCATTTCTTTTGAGATAAAACCTCATTTTTATTTAATTTTAGTTTTTCAACCTTTGCATGATTGCCCCATTTCGTAAAAGTGAATTTCATGTTCTTTTGTTTTGTTATAATTGTTTTCTTGCTTTTAACTTTGCAAATAATTCCAACTTTTGCATGCAAACATTTTGTTCCTTTCTATTTAAGCTTTCTTTCACCTAGCTCCCTCTCACCTCTACCTGACCCAACCTTTTGCTCCCTTTGGAACATCGCTCAAGTCTTCTTCAAGAAAATGAGGAAGTATGTTTTGATTATGAGGATGAATATTAGATTGTACATGCTATGGTTATATGTTGGAAATCTATTGAATGATGATGGTATGTGAATAATGATACTAAAGATTATGATGTAAGGATTGTAGGGTGAATTACAAGACTTAGCAAAACAAATTTGTGTTGAGGTATAAATTGAAAAACAATTGGTGCTATACTTTGTTTGAGTAGCATAATAACTAGCTTTAAATTTTTCATGCCGTTTTAGTTCGGATTTAAGACCTGAAAAAAGATCTCATGAAATTAATTATTTGATGGATGGGAAGCCTTGTTTATTATATTTAAATTGATATATAGAACCTTTAAGATGGTTTACTAAAACAAGAGATATGATTAAAATAACCTAAGCTGCCAGATTCACTAGTTCCAGAAAACTACCCTATGTTTTGGTATGTTGTGATTCGGTTAAGAATTTAAATATTGAATTTCTAAATGGTTAGAAATCTAAGGATCGTAGGAGTAATTAGAGACTAGTTTCACTTGATTTGGACTTGTAGATCTTGAATTATGCATTAATCTTTGAGAACCTATCAATTTAACCCTGATTGTGGTTGAACCTTGTTTTCCATTGAATTCAGTAGTTATATAGACCCTTTCAAGCACTAAAATCCTTATGAAATAGATTCCTTAGTGTTATAGGAACAAAGTAACAATGTATTCACAAGATGACTCATAGCAAAATCTGACCTATAAGCCAAACACTCCTTTTCAATTGATAAGACTCTAAACCTACTGTTTCAGCCTTACTGCAAATAAAACCATAACTCCCATTTAGGTGTTTTTAGAATAGATGGAAAATCCCACTTTCTTAGGGTCATTTTCCCACCAATTTTCCATGAAATACCTATTTCTCAGGGTCATTTTCCCGACTCTACTCAGGTTGGGTAGAAATGAACACTACTCATGTTTGTTAACTCTGTCTTAAATAACTTCTATAACTAAAAGAATTCAATACAAAAACTCTTACCTCTAGAGACATTACTGAAGAAGGGTTGCCAACGATATTTAACCTACATGATTAACCAATCAACAGACATAGGAAAAATAGATGTAGTGCCTCTAGAGAAAGAATACACAAACATATTCCCTTTCAGATTAACTTCATTACCTTGTTAGAGAGATGTAGAGTTCGGGATAGATTTTTTATAATCAAAGAATTTTCAAACACCCGAGGTGTGGTAAGCTGAGTCAAAGATACATTCGACCATTTGAGATTCTGGAAAGGGTCAAACCAGTTGCATACATGATTGCATTGCCATTTGAATTTTCACAATGCATTCTATGTGTCATAGCTCAAAAACTACAATCCATTACCAGATCACGTAATAAACGAGGTAGAAATCGAGTTGCATCTGAATTCGTCATATGAGAAGGGCCAATAGGGTTACTGGAAACAAATGTTGAGAAGTTACGAAGTAAAAGAGATTCAGCATGTTAAGGTTTAATGGGAACATCATGGGATTACAAAAGCAACATGGGAATCGGAAGATATCATGTGACAAAAATATCCCTACTTATTCCAGGTACGCATAAATTTCGAGGACTAAATTTCCTTAAGAGGGAGAGGATGTGAGGCCCCTGATATTTCTACGAGTTAAGTAACCACAACCATGAGAGTAAGTATAACTTTAGAACTTAGTATACGTAGGTGTAGAATAGTTATTAGGCCTCAAATTATGGTAAAATATTAAGTTAGAGTAAACCAGAACATTTTCTCCGGGCTAATCTAATTTTGAAAACCTTTTATAAAAATTTATTCCTACTAGATGAAATTCTTATTACCTTGCATGCATATAGCTGTCGATAACTCTTATATTTTATTTCAGCTTTGCTTCTTAAGTTCAAGAATTTTTCTAAATTCAAAATTCCTTTTTTTCCTCTTACTAATTTCAGTTTGGTTAGTTTCAATTCCTAGTTTAATATTTTTCCTAAAACTACCATTACCTATGGTGACCCCTACAACTGGGCCTACTCCTTCAAAATTCAACCAAGTTTAGTTAATTTAAAAATCCAACAAGGCGTGTAGGCTATGCATTGGTATTTAGGACATAAGTTGTTCTACTCTATGGGTGACCAGAGTCCAAATTTCAGCTCTGCTTAAGCTGTTCATGAGATTCAGTTTCATTCTTTCTCTTCTTCATCCAGCCAAATTTCACCCTTGCTATTTTCCTCCCAAATTTCAGCTATATCACCCTCATTTTTAGTTTAATTTTCACTGAAAAATCCCACCAATGCGCGACTGAATGGTGGTAAGAATTCAGCTGAAATGCTGTCCGATTTAAGGAGTCTACAGCCTAAGAATTACAGCTACAATTCCCTTGTATGTGCTGTCCAATTCCTGTGGCACTTAGCTAAAAATTCGATAGTTGTCCATTGAGTGTTGTTTGAATTTTAGAGTGTTTAGTTAAGATATTTGCGTCTGTCTACCAATGTGTCAAGCTCTTCTTCTTCAAAGAGTACAAATTGGGTTTGAACTCTCAAATTTGCAAATGAAGCTCGTGTAATATTTCCTCCTTTCTTCCTTCTTCTGGCTGAAACTTTCTTCCGTTGCCAGCTTTGTAATATCCGCCTATCACCTCTATAAAAAGCTAAATAGAGACTTCAAGATCACGGCTCACTCTACCCGGTCAAATCCTTCCTTTTGGTAGAAAACATCCGATCAATTTCTGATGTACACCATGCCACCAAGAAAACCCATAAAAGTTTCAGTTATGTTCTCCTTCATTCCAGAAAGATACAAGTAGATATATCACTTTAGCGTCTTTGGAAACCAATAGCATTTCAGTTGGGCAGTGAGAAAAAACTCTTAAGACATCAGCCGACTTCCTTGTACATTCACAACTTGCTGTGAGCTTCAGTCCACTTTCTTGCTGCAAAAATGACAAATGGGTAAGTCTATAAAAGCCTAGAAGATGGGTAATTTGAAATGATGTTGTACTCTAGGATAATGGTAATAAACTATCTAAGTAAGATATACAAATTAATGAGGAGTATATTGCATGTGCTAAGTACATCATTTGTTTGCATGATTTTAAGGTTACAGTATGACCTTCTATTGTCACATAAATTAAGGGATAGGAACCTGAATCCTTGGAAAGCATAATGATATAAGGTGCACCACTTAGAACGTCATAAAACTTAAGAAACCAAGAGTAAACCTTATTTTTCTGGCTGAACTAGAAAGTTTACCTATACTAAATTCATTACAGAAACCCTAGCACTAAGTGAAAATTTATTTTTGATATATGTCTAAAAAGCCACAAATCTTGGGAAGAATGTAGTCCAAGTTTCACCCAGTTGGAGCTTGTAAAACTCAAAATATGACTTAAATTTTGGAGTAGGATCAGTTTTGACTGATTGCACATGAAACTCTTATTCCATTCAAAACGAGTATTTATTTGGACCTCTTCAGCCTTAGATATTTACGTGGTTGTAAACCTTATTTTTATAGGAACATTTTGGCACCAAAYCTATAAGGAAATACGAAGTATTAAGAGAGAAATATTCTAAACACTCTAGGCTGTCCATTCTATAAAACTGATTTCAAACTCCGCATTTTACCTTAAAAATTGCTAACCAATGCATTTCCTACGCTCTATACAATACAATTAATTAACGAAATATTCTAGATATTTCCTAAGTTATTACTGTCATATTAGCACGAGTTATATCCATGCACATGAAACCCTAGAATGTTCTATTTCACATAAACTTTTCATACCTATAGATCCTGATGAATTTCTAAAATGGATTTGATTATCATAACTGCTGAGTTAATGTTTAGGTGGATTTATTTAGGAAAGGTTATGTGTGATTGATATGATTTATTACTAAGGAAATTCTTCAGGATTAATTTTAGGAAGCACCGTAGAGTAGACCGTTTCCTAATTAATTGAGTCACAGGTGAGTTTACCTATCTTTTAAACTCCTCAAAATATATTTTCAAATACTCTTGTACACTTGAATATGAGTTCCTTCCATTTTTAAAACTTCCAAATATGTGCGATTTTTATCCTACTGTAGATAACTATCATTTTAATGTGAGTAAACTCCTCAAAAGTGCATGGTTTTATTTAAGCATACTGTAGATAAGTTCTCAAAGATCCTCATACACTTGAAGTTCCTTCCATTTTTAAAACTTCTAATATGTGCGATTTTTATACTACTTTTGATAACTATCATTTTAACATGAATTCTTCCGTCTTTTAAAGTTCTGCAAACATGCTTGTTTTTATTTAACCATACTCTAGATATGATTTCAAGAATTCTCATAAGCTTAGTTTGAATTCCTATTAACTGTTTTATTACATAAATATATTTCGAGTTATCTCTAAATTATTTTCTCGCAAATTGCAAAAGTTGGATATCTTGAAATTTTTTTTCTGAGCATGTCATTGATCAAATCTTGTTTCTTGGAGGAATTACTGAAAYTGCATGATATTCGTGTTTTGCAAAGCTTATTTCTGAAAAAATGTTCAAGGAAAATCTTTTGAATCATGATTTACTTGTGATCTCTACTTGATTTGACAAAACTATAAACATTTTTGAAATCACTATTTGTGATTTATGGAATTGACAAATTGCAATTGAGTACTCGATTGGCAAGCTCTAAATAACTCGTCTGGTGCTTGGCTAGTCCCTAATACGAGTACCTCTTGAGCTAGTCTAAGCGACAATATTAGAGGGAGGCAATCCTTAGCCAATGACTGGGTGGTTGGTGACGGATCAAGACACGTAGGGCAGACAATCGCTTCATTCGGTACCCAGATCCGATTGTGGACAGTCATACCCCTGGTAGGAGGTTTAACCTAGGGGCCGGTGACTCCCTTGTACCTTAGTTAGCGAGTACCAATGATTGCATGAATTGATACGATAGAAAATCACATATGTAAATTTTGAGGGATAAGGCAGGTATTACTAGATCCCGCAAAGTTTTACTCTATGGTAACTATGCATTATCATGAAATTTATGTTTCCAGCAAATGTTTTTATCACAACTTAGAGCAATTATCTTGTCTTCCAAATGTTCGAAAACAGCTTTACATAATGACTTTTATTATATTCCTGAACATGTTTTATAATTTTATTTTCTAACTCATATTGCACACAAGCGGAAATCACTGAGCTCTTTTCTATGTTTCTGTAGTGACAAATAGGGTCTAGAGACGTCAGGTTTTGAGAGCGAGAGCTAGGAGTGTTAGTTCATTACTAGAAAGTGCTAGAGCAGCACTACTCATTTTAGTCTACTATTACTATGATGTATTACGTTCTAAGTATGTAATTGGATCAACAATTCTTGTTCGATTTTATTTCTAGATGGTTTATTGAGGAATTTTATCTTTTTCGAGCTAGTACTGACTATCGAGAGGCACGCGACGACTCGTTCAGCGGAGACAACACACTATGCACACATACAGAACTCACCGAGCAATCGCTCTTAGTTTTTCTCCTATTTTTCTCAGTGATTGGTACAGATCACTAGGACTATTGGTTAGTTACAAGCACTTAGAGATACCTGTCATTTCGTAGGGCTACAATAGGTGTTTAACTTATTGATGTTTTAGATTACTTTTATTGTGGAGTAATTTTGTTAAGTTTGTAACAGACATAGCATTTGTATTATCTATTCGGAATCTAAAATCTCTATTAAGCTGTAATTAGTACTGCAAGTTATGATTTTTATTGTAGCTATATTGTATTTATTGTGGTAGTATCGACTGTCAAGAGATGGGTGACGGCTTGTTCGGCCCCAGTAATACCTAGGGGTTTGCAAGAGCATCACATTAACCTTCCTAAACGATAAAAGTAATAGCTTTGTTCACCATTTTTGTGTTTTTATTGGAATGAAAATATTGTTGCAAATATATTGTGAAGGATGTTTATACCCTTAAAGACCTGGAAGCCCTGGGTTTGACATCTAGAAATGAAGGATTTTGATTCACATAAAATTAATGACAATTAGTCTATAGTTCTCTTTTTAACTCTATACATCTCTTCTTCTCTTCCTTCTTTAACTATATATACATCTCTTCTCCTCTTCCTTCTTTAACTATATAACTTCTTCTTATTATTTTCCTTCTCTAATAACAACACGTTATTAGCATATATTCAAGCTTTTAATTGAATGTGAGTCTCTACTACTTCTTGTAAAGCTAAGTCCTTATGTCTACTCTTTTGTAAAATTCCTTATTGAGGTTGCGAGTCTCTACTACTTCTTGTAAAGCTTTTGATTAAATCCAACATTACTAGAAAACTAGCGATTATCGATCGTCAAAATTGGTCAATAAATAGCCAAAATCAGTCGGTAATCATTTACTGACCAAAATTTTTTGTCGATTGGTAATTTCTTTTATAATTTACCCAAATAAAGTCTATTACTACCGACTAAATTTAGTAGTTTAGTGTAATTATCGACCAAAATTTAATAGTTCAGTTAGTAATTACTAATCGAAATTAATACTTTGGTTAGTAATTGCCAACCAATTTTATTGGATCACTAACAAATTCGAACAATTGGAAAATACCGACTATATAATTTGGTTGGTAATTACCAACTATATATATATGCGGGTAATTACCAACTATACATATCTGTGGGTAATTACTAGCTAATGTATTGAGTTAGTAACTACCATCTGCCAATTAATTTATTCATTATTCGATTGGTAATTATCTATGCACTATTCTATTTGTAAATTGATCAGTTTACCATCTAAATATTCGGTTGGTATCTATTACCAACTAGATTTTATGTCGATAATATCTATCTTTACCAACCAAATGAAAAATTCAATAACACCACATATGTACAATAATTTATCATGAAAAACCACTCGAAAAAATCACAAAGTGATCTCAAGTATCATCCTTCCAACATCAGCATTTCATAGCAAAATAGAATAAAAGTGCATCAAACAAAGTAATGTAAAAGAATTAGTCAAAACTCGACAAATTACAAATGAAGCAAACTAAATGTTTTGATAATTTAGTGGGCATGATAATCAAGAACTATCCCCTAAGGGATCTGATTGTAACACCCCTAGATTAGGAAACTTCATCCTAACCTAAGAATGTTACTATTTACAGTAACATGGGTTGTAGAAATTAGAAGAACCAAAAATTTTGAATTTAAAATAGAAATAGAAAGGGGTTTACAAAAATTTCGGCAAAGTCTCCCTATAATATATATATCCAACCTGTACACGACAAGAAAAACTCCACATATGACCATCACCAACACTCCATATCATAAAATAAACTTGTTTTCAATCCTCAACAACTCCAACAACCAATAACAAAGAAAATACTCATTTATTTACAACCCAAAGAAAACCTTTGAAAGAATAAATCAATAATTGAATAAATAAATAAAATAATAAATAACTGAATAAAGGTTGCTCTATTTGACCATTCCTATTACTCAAAATAAATAACTGAATAAAGGTTGCTCTATTTGACCATTCCCATTACTCAATAACATTTATTTAACACAAAACACTTGGTATCAAGCCTACTCCCAAGCGATCTCCACGTATCATCTGGCTATGGCTAATCATCACTTGAAATGCAAAATGAGATAAATGGGGTAAGCTACTTTGCTCCGTCAGTAAATTCACGTACATGAATGCATGTGACATACAATATCTGTTAAAAAGTTCAAAATTCGTGTCATCTAAGTTCTCTAAAGTTTTTCATTTCTAATGTGAGCTCACTTAATATATCGCCTAGTCATTAAGCTCTGAGTGGACAATTATTATTTGGAACTAGATCACTTCCTACTGATAGAACCGGCAAGCGATTAACATTTCATTAACTTTTGCTTTCACTTTCATCTCACAAAAGGTGAACTTTACATACATGGTCGGGTGTACTGGGCCCACCACACCCTATTTCCCACTTGCACCTTTTATGGATTAGGCGTTACACTCCTTTTCAAATTCCTAGCATTTGGAAATCATTCACACTAAAAATCACATTTTTCCAAACTTCATTCTTTAAAATATTTGCCTTCTTAGATGCATGATTATGCCACATGCTAGAAAATGGTGCAAAACAATGACAGACGACATGCTCATGACCATAGACCACATGAACTCTAAATTCAAAGTTCTAACATGTCAACAAGTAGTAATCCACACACTAGAAATAATATCATAAATCATATCACATTCACAATATAAGTTCTTCATTCGAGGAAAGGAACGGAGTTTACTTAATTGAAATCTTTACGTAATAACTTTACTTTAATTACAAAGAAGAGTCCCTTGGCTGCCCACAACATCAACGTGCCAATTACTCTAGTTTAATTACAAAAAAAAATTCTCATAATGAACCTTCAAAATATTTTCTACTATAATTTAAAATTTAACCTTAGATGCATAAAATAAAAGTCTTTTGCTAAAATGAATATGTAAACCCAATTATTTATTCGAAATTATAAATGCCAAGCTCACCTAAGGGAGCTTACCTACAATAGATTAACATACAGTACGTTCGTGTAGTTAAATCATGACATCTTTTTCAATTTCATCTTTCTCAAACATCCCATTTTCAATAACTAATAGAAAGCACTAGCAGTTAGGACCCTGAAAATTGTTCAAGTCTCAGATAACATGTTTTGGAACTTCTATCTGAGAAAATAAAACAATAATATACCTACCTAGCCATATTCCAACATATATACAGAACAAAAAGTACATAAGGTCACTCCGTTAAGCTAAACAAGAATTTTAGAAAGGTAATAACGCAAGAATTTCACAAACCCTAGGTGTAGATTCTGACTACTGAGCGTAGAGGCGCAAGAATTGGTGTCAACAAAGCTCGGGAAAGTGCGCCGGCAACTCCGGCGATCCTTCCAGTCGGCGACAACGAGTCGCTGATCTGGTGCACTCTGGGCATTCAAACGGACAATGAACAACAGGCTTGGTCATGAATGAGCGGTGATATGCATAGCTGGCGGAGGAGAACAACGCCTGCTCACCTGGGGAGCTCCAGGCAATCTGCTATGGGAGTTTTCCTTCCAATCGAGTGGACGGCGATCCGATCTGGTCAGGATCAAGCAACGGTGCAGCGAGCTCCAGCCGAGGGACGACGCGCGCACTGGTTGAACACGGCGAGCGGTGGTCGGAGCTGCGAATCAGGATGGCATGAGCACGGCAAGCAGCAAATGAAGACGATCGGCAAAAATGATCTACGACGGCTCCAAGTGATTTAGTCACATGACGCATGCAGATCTGGACGGACGACGAGCGACGACCGCTGCGTGCAGAGATCAGCGAGCAGAGAAAGTTGTGGCAAATCCAACGGATTCGGTCAAGTCGTCATGCAGCAGATGAACGACAAAGATGAGCTGTATGCAAGCTCTAATGTTCGACCGATGGCGATGCATGTGGACGGCGACAGTCGCGACGTGGAGTAGATGAGGTTAAGTGGCGGCTGTGTGTGTGGGGTTTCGAAATTTTCTCTTTTGTTTTTTTTTTTTAACTAGACTTGGCCCTAACTAAATCCTTTCGGACCTTTTCTTTTCTTTAACCTACTAAGCCCTACAAAATTAAGGCCTATGAATTTCATTTGGGCCAAGACCAATATTTAACAAGGCTTTTGGTTTTGGATAAAATGAGAACGATACTAATAAGTCAAGTCAAAATTAATTAACTAATAACTCTGATTAAATGAAAATAATAAAATTTACATTTAAATAAATATAATAATGCACAAATAAATCATAAGTCAGAAAAATAAATTATTTATTTCTAATTAACACATTCAATATTATGGCCTCCAAGTCCTTCTATTGCAAAATAACCCAAAATACTAATGACCAAGACAATCAATAAATTAGTGAATTAGAATATAAATTATATGATTATATAAAATTCATAAAAGTGGGAAAAGTAAATCTTAGGTATTACATTGATTGCTTGATTTCTTTTTTGACTTGCTGTGTAAGTGATGCTATGGATGATTGCATGCGCTCATTCTCCTCTTGTAGTGTCTTCTATTCTTCAAGCAATGCTTTAAATGACTCTTGAATATTTTGCTGAAATTCTTTGCCTGAACATAGTCTTCTGACGACTTTGCTAATGAGCAAGAGGAAGAAGAAGAAGACTCATATGTAGTTGACAACTCTAGCAACTATTTCTAAGGGATTCTCTGCCATACATTGTTCTGTCCTTCTTAGGGTGGGCCAACTATGTGGAGCCAAATATCAAAAGTTTTCGCATGTGGATGCTTCTCTCCTTCAGCTGTTTGGTTAGATAGGCACTCCTCCTTTGTCAATTCTTCCTTGTATCGGAGCTATCACAAAACATAAACAAGCAGCCACAATATTTCTAGATAACCATAAAGAGAATGTAAATTTACCAATCATCCCTAATAAGAATGCTACGCCAATGGAGATTGCGTCAATTTCAAGACAAAAACTGTTTTCATACACAAAAAGGCAATTCAGCGTGATGTTTCTAATTCTTAGGAACCCAAAAATATTGTATGCCTTACTCATAATTTCAACTTAATATGTCATAATAGGATAAAGTTTAGCTTTGTCAAATTTTTAGGTACTAGTAAACTTCACAACCAGAAAACATGGAGAGATGCATAGATTGTAGAATATGGAAGTGACTAGTGTTGGCTTTCTATTAGTAACAATTATATTTAACTTCCTATTCTAATTGGACTGATTTAAGTGAGCCAATAAAACATGGTTCAATAAGACATCTTATATTTGGTATGGACTTTCTAATATGTAGTGCYTAATAGGAAATCTAACCTGATTGTAACTACTGGGAGCATAATTTGGTTGCCTATACAAAGAACATGAGGTCTTGGTTTCAAAGGCTAATCGAAAAATTTCCTTCTCTACCTCGTTCCCCATATTGAGAAAGAGTCACTATTGAGATCCATTAGTCGTTGGAAGACCTTGCTCATCTGTAAACTACTCTAATAGATTCAGATACGCTATACTCATATCTCATAATGTAGTCTTGAGAATCTAAATGAAGATTTAGGTATTATAGGATTATGATTAATCCCTATAAGTGGTATCAGAGCCTACTTTGTGTTAGATTATTAGGTTTAATTGCTTATATGTAATCTTGTATTTATTTGTTCATATACACGATTATATATCTTCAATTTGAATAAATCCATATGGTTCGAGGATTTGATTCATTATTATATGGCTTAATTCAGTACATATGATTTAAGATCGTTGAAGTCATTTTCTCTTTTATTTTATTTTTCATGGTTTTCGGCATGCTCTAGATTTAGCTTTGAACTTTTATTGGTTTTTTATATGCTTTTTCGTGGCTTTATTGCTTCAGTTTTCAGCTTGAATTTATTGGGCTTTCATGATTTTCTTTCATGTTTTTGATAATGGATTCACTCTATTTGGTTATATACTTTGAGTGCCACGTGGTCTAAGAATTGTAAGTTTCGGATTTTATTACATGCCATTTTTTTTTTTTTTTGAGATTTCTTTTGCCATACTATTCGTTTATGGAAACTGTTGGTATAAACTTTAGAAGTGTACTCCAATCTATGTATAATATGGCATAGTACGTACAACCTTATAGATTTTTTATATTATATAGCAATTTAATATAATATTTGGGCCATAGTTTCTTAGATCTTGTTAGAGCAATAAACTTAAGTTAATGGATAAGCATCATTTTAAGGGCTCGGTGGATTTTTTAATATACAAATACGTATTTTCTTTGTGCTTTATGGATAGCATATATATATGTATATTTGTTTTTTCATTTATACTTTATATATTGATTTAATATCCCATTTAATGGATTCAGATTTTGTAAAAAGGATAGAATGAAGTTCATTTAAGACTCACATGGATTCAAGTTTTATAGAAGTTCCAACGTACATTAGATTTGAGAATTCTCTTTGTGAGTTGTATGCAATGAAGTTCATTTCAATATATAGAAGTGCGCTTGCATTTTCTTACTATAAGATACACTCACATAGATCATTAGTAATATTCAATATTTTGTTCTTCTTAAAATAAGAGTTGATTGTGAATAAACACTCAACCCTAACACACACACACACACACACACACATAGGAGAAAGTATAGTATTTTAATAAGAAACTCTAAACCTAGAGGTATTAGCGCTTATCCCACTTTAAGTACTATAATAAAGTAAATAATTCTATAGAAATTTCGACAGAGTTTCTTTTGTAATGTGCACATATCCAACCTATTTAAAAAATGGAAAACTCGACACCCAGTCCTCAAAGGTTTACTTTATATCACTGTTTCAACTTCAATAATCTAGGAAACAACTCCCAATAGATCCATTCACCAATAAAATGTAATCATTTATTTATAATTCAAAATCTTTTGAAAGAATAACATCAAAAATAAATAAAGAATTATAATTAGATGTCAAAGTTCACTGAACACTAAAATTTAATAAAAGAAATCAAAGTTTTGGGAACTATATGAATCTGCCTCTAGGCGACCTCCTTGAACCACTTAGTTATCATTACCTGAAACGTAAAGAGAGGGAAGGGAATGAGCTAAAGCTCAGCAAGTAAATCCAAAATTTCACTCCCTTTAACTATTCAAAAGTTTTCCATTTCTAACGTGAGCTCACTTGGTGTATCGCTAGCCATTAAGATTTGCAGTAGATAATTATTATTTGGAGTCAGATAAGATTTGCAAAGTGGTTAACAATACATTCAAGTTCACTTTCACATTCATCCTACAATGAGGCTAACTTTACTTTAATTTGCACCCTACAAAAAGAGTTAGGTTTTTCCCACTCACACATTTCATGACTTAGGCATACACTCTAAATTTTGAATTCATTTAGTACTAAAGGTTACATATTCCAAACTTTATCCTTTAAAACTCTTATTGAAATCTGAACATGCAACTTGTCAAAAAGACGATGCAATATAATGATGAACTATATGTTAATGTAACCAAACACAGAATTTATAGTTCTAACATATAAATAAATAGTAATTCGCATACTTGCAAGTAAACCACAATCTCACATTAAAATAACAATAGGTGTCTCCACGTTCAATGGAAAAAAATGAAGTTTACTTGTCTACAATCCGTAATGGATTTAATATACTTTATTAGATCGATGTGTCTTGATTGCACACAATATCAATGTGCCAAAAAATAATCATAGTTTCATTACAATAAGAATATTCACTAAGAACTTCCTAGGAATTATCACTTTAGTAAATTTTACTCTATAGTCTCCACCAAAACAAGCACATGTGTAGGTAAAATCCTACAATTTTTTTTTTTTCCTAAACTTCCTTTAAAACCTTACTAGCTCCTTGACAACTTTACCAAAACACATACATGTGAAAAGTTCCCTAAAGCAAGTGGCATATCTGGTAGCTTTATGAAAGAAATAAGAAAAGAAAAGAAAAAAAAAATTCAATGGTCCTACCATTTCATATCATGAGCAATGTCTTAATATAATGAGTGTATACAAGCCAACAGTATTGGCATAGACATTAGCCTATATGAAACACAAAACTCCAAAATTCCAATCACTCTTATGTTTTATTAAGGTGGTTAGTGAGGCCGAAATTCATGACAACCAATTGTAAGAATTTTAGCAAGCGTAAGTCAAAAGAAAATTGTAGCTTATGGGGAACTTGATACAAATAAGAATCAGAATTAACTTAATAAGGCTTTGATTGCAAGGGTTGCATAGTGACAGAGGAATAAGACAAAAGGATGAAGCAATAAGAGTTGATGAGATTTCATTTTTTTAAAAAATCATTATTATCCTTTCCAAGGATGGATAGCAATGCACAGTGAACATAAAAAATAACCTTAGTCAATAATTTAATATTTAAGATTAAAATATTGACAATCTAATTATCTCATTCTTAATTTCAATCCATTCCTAAACATCACTTATAATAAGACTCGAAAACACTACCTACGAAAGAACAACTGTCCTTGCCCTCTGCTAATATAAAAATACCAAGATAATACAATATCTCGATAGAAACATTTAAAAGTTTCGATCATCAAATTTGGCTCATTCAGAGAATTACTATTCTAATGGTTGTTGTTATATCCTAAAAGAAGAAAGGCATCCATGGAAACAACTCATGTAATATTTTAATTCCCATAAATCTAAGCTCACTTTCATTTGCCCAACTTTTACAGTTAATGATACAATGAGTGACTATTCTTCTTCTTCTTCTTCTTCTTCGTTTTAAATTCCAGATGCAAAGAAATGGCATTAGGACTTTCATGAAGGGTTAAATAAAATGAAGTTATAGCTGTCAGGATTTGTTTAGTGGTCAAGAGAATTTTATGAATGAGGGAAGGGTTAATTTGTTGACCTTGGGCCAATCTAAGCGATAAATCTGCTTGGGGTTTTATAAGTTTCCTATGAACCAACAAAAAATGACTAATTTAAATAGGGATTTTGAGTTAAAGAGTGGGCTCTATTAGAATTAAACCCAAAATGAAATAGTTTGCCTAAGATAAAAAGTCCTCTCTAACCTAAAATAATTCACCCATGTAGACATATACTTTAAACTTAATAAAATTGAAAGAATTACATTAACTAAAAAAATAAATTCACACAATAATGCAAGGAACAAATAATTACAATAATAACCATAATAAGTAAGTATTGACTTTCTAATTAGCACATTGATTATTATGGCTAACCATAATAAGTAACTATTGACTTTCTAATTGGCACATAGATTATTATGGCATCAAGTCCTTCCATTACGAAATGAGTAAAAATATTAATGATCATGGAAATAAAACCTAGGATGTAAACTATGTAATTGTGTAAAATTCATAAAAATGGAAAAATTACCATTGGGTAGTACACGTACCTTCCTTAGAATTGTATTATGTAAAAATTAGTACATTTGCAGTACATCGTCTAGTAAACTATATGTTAACATGTGATCGAAATACTTTTTTTATTTGGCATAATAGATTGAGTGTACTAGACCTATAATGATTCAAAATTGAGAACTTGCATGATCAGCAATTGAGAAATCGAAAAGTATAAAATTCAAATGAATTCTCAAGTTTTGTTTGTTCTTGTGGAAAATTTATTATTAGATCGTTACAAGCAAAAGTTGTCGTTGGAAGTTCTACATTTTTAGAACTAATTTATGGTGATATATGTGGAGTCATATATCCAGCATGTGATTGAATTAAGTATTTTATGATCCTAATTGATGCATCGATCTGATGGTCACATGTGAGTTTATTATCATCTAGCAACCTATGATTTGCAAGATTAATTGTAAGATAATTCGATTATGGGCATAATTACCATTTGATTAGAAATATTCATTTAGATAATGTTAGTGTATATTCTTCCCATACTTTTGACGCTTATTTTATATCATTAGGATTATTGTTGAACATCCTGTAGGTCATGTTCATATACAAAATGGTGCAGTTGAATATTTAATTAGACAGTTACATTTGATTGTTGGATCATTCCTGTTACCTACATTTAGGCTATGATATATTTTACACATGGCAATACATATAGGTCAACTGGCTATAAATAATTCTCTCATTTGCATGTGACTTTCGGTTACTAGTTAATTAATTGGAAGTTCAAAAGATTATTCGTTGAAGAATATAGTGATGAGGGTGAAAACCCATAGATTGTTTTTGGTTAATTTTGTATTAGTTCCACCTTCTTTTAATTGTGCTAGTAGCATTTTGTGCCACTTTATCCTAAATATTGTTGTAAATCCAATGTAGTCATGTAAGCAAGTTCCACTTTATCCTAATGAGTATGGAAGTGTTAATTTGCAAGTTTCATGTGTTTTTATTGAGTAAAAGGGCTCTATTTTGTAAGAATATGGAATTGCAATCATATCAGCAAGCTATTTTGAGGATATGGACGAATGTCAATTTCAAACAGCAAAGTCAACAACGTGCTGTGACATTGTCTTCAATGCTGGCTGATGTGTTGGAGAGCAAAAATGGCAGAAAAGTAAAGCACAAAGCAAAAAGGAAAAAAGCATAAAGTGTTTTAGTGGAACTTTGACCAATAATGTTTTGACAAGTATTTTATCTTTTTGTTCACTTGGTTAAAAGAGAAGAAGGTATCAGGAAGAGGCATCATACAACAACTTTTTAGAAAGAAAAATAGAGAGAGATGCAGAGAAGCAGAGTGAGAGTACAAGAGAAGAAATCAGAGAAATCAAGCAAAAAGCGGAGAAGCCATTGATTCGAAGCAAGAAAAAGAGCCAAAAGATCTTTACTTAAGGACTAAATTCCTTCTTTATGCTTTATTTCTTTGTATCCCTATTGTAGCTTCTCCAAATGCTGAACATTACATGATTTGGTTATCTTATCATTGAGAACATCAACTAAATTCATTGAATTGAGGTTATTTATGAACCTTTGTATCTAATATGTTAAGGAATAGTTATGCAAAGTTGTATTTATCTTCATGCTTCATGCAATGTTGTTCAATGTTATATGTTTGTTGTTGACCGATCATCTTTTGTAAACGTGTGAGCTGTTAAGTTGGAAAACCTTAGAGTAGTGGATTTATTGCATGGATATGAATATGAGATCCCTCATTCATGAACCTATAGGAATGTAGGTTTAGCTTATAAAACCATTCAGACTTTTGCTTATAGGGTTCTTAAGTTAGGTAAGCCCAGGAAGGTAGTTATCTTAACAAAACCAGAACAACTACGAATAGACTGAAAAGTTAAGGTCACATTATGTCTCGGTTTGCATGTCGCACTATACACTTTGTTGTAACTTCAAGGCTTAGGCAGGAATACTACAGCATCGTTGCCCTGTTTCTTGACCATTAATATTTAGGGATCCATTAAACTTACATTTTTAAAACCCTAAACATCATTTGTGTGTCATGTTGCTGTCTTGATCTTTATCTTGAACCTTTAGATATTCTAAAATGGGTTAATTACTTTAGTAACATAACAACCACTTAATTATTTGAATTTCATTAGAAGTTTTGTAATAGTAATCTTATACATCCAATCCCTGTGGGAACAATATCTTATTTTATTACTTGATGACAATTTATGCTTGCGTGTTGCAGTCAATTGTCTAATTGCAATTTCGTGTATCAAGTTTTGGGCGCTATTTGCTGAGGATTGTTGATTGGTTTGGGTGGTAGTCAAAATTTCTATTCCTTTAAACTTTATTTCCAATCTATATTCTTATTCTTTTACTTCTTGTCCTTGATAGCCTATTTTCCCTCATGAATACATAAGAGAATAGCATATATCCACTTGATCCAGAAATTGAAAGAACTTTCCGTTCTAGGAGAAGTAGATAACATTCTAGTTCTAGTAGAAAAGAGGAAATAAACGGACAAGAACCAAGAAATCTACTAGAATTGGTTGTTATGCTCAATGCAGTAAGAAATGCTGCTGCATTGGCCACTGAAAAAAAATGTCGTAGAAATAGCTGCAAGGTTAAATGCGACAGGAAATGCTTAGGGAGTGGTTGGTGATGAAAACAGATCTATTAGAGATTATGTTGTACCTATGTTAGATGACCTGTAACTAAGAATTGTAAGACCATGATTGAAGCTCAGCATTTCAAGTTGAAACCAGTAATGTTCCAGACACTTCAAATAGTTGGACAATTCAGTGGGATGGCAATGGAAGATCCGCACCAAAATCATAGACTATTTTTGGATGTGAGTGATTCATTTGTGYTGCAAGGTGCCAGTAAGGAAGCATTAAGGATTAAGCTCTTTCCCTATTCTTTAAGGGACCAAGATAGGGATTGGTTAAACACCTTACCACCTAATTTGGTCATTTCTTGGAAGACTTGGTAGGGAAGTTCCTATCCAAATAATTTGCTCCAACCAAAAATGTCAAGTTAAGGAATGACATCACAGCCTTTCAATAGTTGGAGATGAAAATTTCTATAAATCCTCATCATGGGATTCCAAACTAGATGCAAATGGAAATATTGTACAATGGATTGAGACCACAATACTGTAATGTGGTAGATGCTTTAGCAAATGAAGCCTTGCTAGATAAGTCTTATAATGATGCATTTGAAATTCTAKAAAGAATAGCAAGTAAAAGTTTTCAATGGCCTACTACTAGAAGTACGATAACATCACCAGCAACACTGAGTTACGTAGCTGGAATCCATGAAATCAATGTTGTAACCTCTCTATCTGCTAAAGTTGCATCCATTTCCCAAATGCTTATATTCATGCAAGTGCAATTTGGACTCTCTAGGGGACAACAACCTTCTGCGGCAACACCTTCAATGATATGTTATATTTATTGTAGAAAAGGGCAATCATTTGAGAATTGTCCTTTCAATCCTGAATTAGTAAGTTGCAGAAAATTTCGGCAAGAACAAGAACCCCGACTCCAATACATACAACCTCGGATGGAGGCAACACCTTAACTTTTCATGGGGTGGATAAGGAGCAAACCAAGCTCAGGGTAGTAACCTCAATTTGATGGACCACCAGGTTTTTAGCAACAAAGGTATCATCATAGGGGAGCTACCAGTGATCAAGACWAATCTCTCAAAGGACTACTCAAAGATTTCGTTGCCACACGAAAGACCATGAATCAAGAACAAGCTGCTTCGCATTAGAGCCACTCAGTAGCACCCCGGAAAGTGGAGAATCAAGTGGAGCAGCTCATTAATGCCCTTAACAGTAGACCTCAAGGATTCTATCCTAGTGACACAGAGGATCCTAAAAGAGATGGAAAAAAGCAATTCAAAGCCATTACACTGAAAAATGGAAAGGAATTGAGTGAACCGAAGAAGAAGGCACAAGTTCTGGTAGAATAGGAAGCTAAAAAGAAAATTGAGGGAGAAGCTAAAATTGTGATAGATATCAGTCCAATACAAACTAGAGATAACTCTGAAGGGGACAGCAATGTTGCAGCAGCGCCTGGAGAATCACTAGCAGTGCCAATGGAGGCTTAACCGATCTTACAGAAAGTATCCTTTCCTGAAAGATTAACGAAGAAGAAAGAGTATAAATAATTCAATAAGTTCCTTGACATTTCCAAACAACTTCATATCAACATTTCTCTTGTGGAAGCCTTTGAACAGATGCCAACGTATGTCAAGCTTATGAAGTACATCCGATCAAGAAAGAGAATGTTGGGGGAGTATGAAACAGTTGCATTGACAAAGGAATATAGCTCCATTCGTCAAAATAAGTTACCTTCGAAATTGAAAGATCTAGGGAGCTTTACCATCCTTTTGTTCCATAGGGAACACTTATAGTAGCAAGGCATTGTGTGACTTAGGAGCAAGCATTAACCTTATTCCAATGTCTATTTTCAAGAAGCTAGGAGTGAGCGAAGCTAGACCTACAACTTTAACTCTCCAACTTGCTAATAGGTCGTTCACCTATCTTAAAGGAAAAATTGAAAATGTTTTCATAAGGCCTGACAAGTTTATATGCCCTATTGACTTCATTATTCTTGATTACGAGGCATATAAGGAGATTCCAATCATCCCAGGGAGACCATTTCTTTCCACTACAAAGGCTTTGATTGATCTTGAAAAAGGGGAACACACAATGAGAGTACATGAGCAAGAGTAACCTTCAACGTTTTCAATGCTATGAGGTTTCCTAATGAGGCTAAAGAGTACTCCTCTATTGATGTGGTTGATTCCTTGGTAGCTAAAAAAGTCCAGTAGAGCAATAATATCAGCACTACAGCAATAAATAGTTTAGCAGATATGGAGTTAATTGAACTTCTAAATCTACTGAAGAAGATGGAGAACAAATTGAGTTGTTAGCATCTAAAACACCTCACTTCACCAAAAAAAAAAAAAAAAAAGCAATTTGACCACCTAAGTTCACCTCCGGGAAGCTCTAATGACTGTAAGCCCTCTATTAAACAACCTTCCTTACTTGAACTAAAGCCTCTTCCATCACATCTAATATAGGCACATTTAGGCAATGAACAGATTTTGTCTATTATCATATCTGCAAATTTAGGGGCTATGAATAAGGAATTACTGTTGAATATTGTGAAAAAGAATAAAAGGGCTATAGGGTGGACAATGGCTGATATTAAAGGGATTAGCCCCACTATTTGAATGCATAATATTCTATTACAGGAATGCTATAGTGGTTTTATGGAGCAGCAAAGGAGGCTAAACCCGAATATAAAGGAGGTAGTGAAGAAAGAAATTATTAAGTGGCTTGATGCCGGCATTATTTATCCTATCTCGGACAATTTATGGGTAAGTCTGATTCAATATGTATCGAAGAAGAGAGGAACAATTGTGATAACAAACGATAAGGATGAATTGGTTCCCACTAGAGCCATAATAGGCTGGAGAATATTCATGGACTACCATAAGCTGAATGATGCTACAACAGAAGATCATTTCTCATTTCCATTCATTGATCAGATGTTGGAAAAATTGGTACGAAAGATACTACTGATTCTTGAATTGCTATTCAGGCTATGATCAAATGGCCGTTGCGCCTAATGACAAAGAGAAAACCACATTCGCCTGTCCATTCGGAACTTTTGCCTTCAGAAGAATACCGCCTAGTCTCTTAAATGCTCCAACGACATTTCAACGTTGCATGATATCCATTTTCTCAAATTT
>MEJB01000831.1:3295-17337 GCA_001752375.1 Rhazya stricta
CGGCTACATATGCAGGACCTATGACACGGAGTAGGGCATGAAGGAGTACTTCTTAGAAGATCAAATCTTTGAATACTCCAACGCCATGTTCAATGATGTTCCTCCTGAAGAAAGAAAAATGCGAGTTGACTCTGCTATACGAACAACTATGTTTTGTTGAACGTAGGAACCAAACTCCAAAAGTCTAAACATGTTGATGAAGGATATACTTCAGATTCGGCGCTAGCTACTTCTCAAGAGGATCCAAAGCTCGATGTGATGGCTCATGCAAATGCAACCACAAGTTCATCCGTTGTGCCTGTTAGGATGATGGACATCCCAATTGTCGAGGAGCAGATTTCAAATCTGACCAAATTGGTAGAATGTCTTGCAAAGCATACTTAGCATCAAGATCTCACAATTGCTCGACTAGTAAATCGACTTGACATTGCTGGAAAAATAAGTCAATCTGCTTTATAACATCTCGAGCCTTCAAATATGTTGAGATTTGCAAAAGTTTTAGGGAAGCAACCTCAAGTCAAAGTTGAATCTGAYGACGTAAGAGAAGCAYGACTCTCAAAAGAAATTACAACAATTCAAGTCTCCTCAGATGAATTAGTTCCTGTCGACCAATTGAAGGATTCCATTATGGGCGCAAAAAAGGATAAGCATGAAAGGAGTACTAAATCTTCTTTAGCATATTGTAAACCACATACAAAAAGGATTGATAACTTAAAGAGGCTCATAGGTTATCAATCTCTGAAATTTGAGCAATTTCATGGAAATGGAAATCATAAATAATACATTGAACATTTTGTTGGAACTTGTAACAATGCTGGTACATCTTATCAGGCAATTTGTTTGATATCTCAAACGAAATGCATTCGACTGGTACATCCACCTCAAGGCTGGATCCATTGACGGTTGGGATAAACTTGAGCTTGAATTCCTCAACCACTTTTACTRCGTCGAACTGTAAATATGTTAGAACTGAGTCCTACTAAGCAATGGAAAGATGAGCCGTTATTGATTATATCAATTGCCAGAGAAATGAGCCTGGATTGCAGAGATCGCCTCTTGGTATGATCTGCAATCGAGATGTGCATCTAAGGTGAGCGTTTAGGCCTCTAATACATTTTAAAAGGAATCTAGCTAGGAACCTTCATAGAATTGGCTACCTGGGCTCATGATATGGAGTTGAGCATTATGGAGCATRGACATCAAGGAGTTATGGTACCCCATCCACGAAAGAAAAAAAGTTTGACTTCAAGAAAATAACTAAGCCATCTCCCAAGTCTGACACGAAAGGATCTATGACAACAACTATAGCGCCGGTCAAGATACATACAAAAGTAAGCAGAAAGATTACAGAAACAGTAAATATTGCTCCAGGTCTTGGAAGAAAATACATGAGTTTTAAAGATAGGCAGAATAAAGATTACTCATTTCTCAATTCTAACGTTTAGAAATGTCTGATGAAAGTTAGGATCATCAAACTCCTAGAGATGAAGTAGTCAAAAGAAGCGGAACAACTTGGAGATCCAAATTATTGTAAATATCATCATCTTCTTGGCCACCCGATTGAGAACTGCTTCATCTTTATAGATAAAGTCATGGAATTGACCCGTGAAGGACGCATTTTACTAGAGGAAGAAAACATGGCTGCTAATCAACAAATTCTAAGTGTCGCGAAAATGGCATTGCGCCCTGGGTGTCTGGACTCCTGGTCACTGGGCGTCTAGGTGCTCGACTGCTAGGCGCCTGATGGCCTTCGAAGACCCCTGCTCCTGGCCGAACTCAGCTGACCAGGACAGATACCGGCGCTCAAACAATACTGGTCACGGCAACAGCAAGTGCACCACGAGGCAAGCTCCAGATCTGCGCGGCAACTCTGGATTTTCGACTGTGAAGCTATATCGGGCAAGAGGGAGAAAAGAGAGGAAGAAAAGCAGCGGCTGCCAAAGGGAAGAAAGGGGGAAGATAGTGAGGAGGGAGGGAGAAGAAGACGATGAGAAGAGAGGTGGCAGCGGCAAGAATTTCCTGGGAGTGGGGGTAGTGGCGGCAGGGACAGAGATAGAGGTGGGAGCGTTAGGTTTGTCTGAAACCCTACTCCCCTTTTCCCTTTTTATTTTATTTTGTTTTATTTTTTTTAAAACTTGGGCCCTAACCCCCTTTGGGCCTTCTTATTCCATAACCAATCCGATCCGTTAAATTAAATTTTACGGACTTTCCTTTCCGGTAATAATCTAGTTTCCCAATGAGAAATGAACAAGCATAACCAGTCGAGACACTAACCAACCAAGGACCCTCATTCGATTAACAAAAAAATCCCATGCTTATTAAACGTACGATAAAATAATAATCACATAGAAAATTATACAACCCTAGTTGACACACATAATCATACGACCATACAAAATTCATAAAAAGTAAAATCCCGAGTATTACACAATTGGCTATTGCTGAGGCAAGCCTAGGTAAACYACCCTCACAAGTGGAAGTAAATCAACAAGAAAATGTGAGTGCCATGATTTTTAAAAGTGGCAAAGAGTTGAAGGAAAATCGAACTGAAAAGGCTCAAGAAAAAATTGAGWTAAACTCCGAAAAAGCCTCAACTTCAAAAGTAAGTAATGAGAAAGAAAATTGTACTCCTAAGATATCAACTGCTCTTCCTTTTCATAGTAGATTGACATGGAGAAAGAAAGAAGAAGAAACAAAGGAGATGTTGGAAATTTTTCGAAAGGTAGAAATTAATCTCCCGCTTGTTGATGCTATTAAACAAGTACCTAGGTATGCTAAATTTCRAAAATAGCTCTGCACAAAAAAGATGAAATTTAGGGGTGATGAGAAAATCTTAGTGAGAGAGAATGTCTTAGCCATTTTGAAAAGGAAATTGTCACAAAAATGTAAAGATCTTGGCATGTTTACAATTCCATATATCATTGGTAACAAAAGGATTGAAAAGGCCATGGTAGATCTAGGAGCATCAATAAATGTAATGCCTTGATCTGGTTTATAAAGCAGTAAAAATTAGGACTTTCTAAAGAGAAACAAGAGCTATTATTATCAATAGCCCAGATAAGTCCATAGCATAACCTGAAGGCATGATTGAGACTGTTCTGGTAGAGGTTAATGAATTAAATAGTCCCACCCTGATTCTTATCATTATTGACATGCAGATGATTCTGGTGCCACCAAATCAGCTTCTAATTTGTTAGGAGCTGAGCTTTCTCATTGAAAACTGCGAAGGATAAAAACTAAGATGCTGATAAAGGACTTAAGATTTAGAATTGATGGTGATAGTCGACATTCAACTTCTTTGAAGCTATAAAGCATCCTGATGATCAATGAAGCGACTTTATTAATGTAGCTTAATGCGACCTCTATAGTGAAACAACATGAAAACTCAATTTTTGCAAAAATGAATTAAGAGTTGGTTTAGTTAGAAATTATAGTTGAACAACCCATGAAAACTCAATTTTTCCAAAATGAATTAGAGTTGGTTTTAGTTAGAAATTTAACTGATAAGGATGCACACGAGGAAACTGATGAGAAAATTCAAGAGACTATCATGGCATTATATGCTGTAGAAGAAATGCCAAGAAGGTTTGTATCCTCTAATATCCTTTTGCCTTGTAATACTGAAAAAATTCTTCCTTCTGTGATGCAGGCACCTAAACTAGAACTAAAACATATTCTTGATCATCTGAAATATGTTTATTTGGGAGAGAATGATACTCTACCAGTGATTATCAAAATGGATCTTACCGAAATTCAAGTGGAAAGCCTGGTAAGAATCTTAAGAGAGCATAAAAAATGCAATTGGATGGACTCTTGCAAATATAAAAGGTATAAGTTCTTCACTTTGTATGCATAGGATTTTGTTAGAATCTGAGGCTAAACCTGTGAGGGATCCACAGAGGAAATTGAATCYAATTATGAAAGCGGTAGTTATGAAAGAAATTCTAAAACTTTTAGAATTAAGAATAATTTATCCTGTCTCTGATAGTTGATGGGTGAGTCATATGCATATCGTACCAAAATAATCTAGGTTTCAATTGGTAAAAAATGAGAAAAATGAATTAATCCCTAAGAAGTTGCAAACTAGATGGCGAATGTGTATAGATTTTCAAAAACTCAATGCAGCCACTAGAAAGGACCATTTTCCACTTCCGTTTATTGACTAGATGCTTGAGAGACTTGCAGGTAAGTTATTCTTTTAGTTTTTAGATGGATATCGGGATATCTCCAAATTTTGTAGCCCAGGAAGATCAAGAAAAATCTACTTTTACATGTCCATTTGGTACATTTGCATATCGTCATATGCTTTTGGCCTTTCTAATGCACGGGGACTTTCTAGAGATGTATGATGAGTATTTTTTTGGACATGATTGAAAAGTGTATAGAACTTTTTATGGATGACTTTATTGTTTATGGAGATTCTTTCAATCAATGTCTTGATAATTTGGCAAGAGTGTTGAAAAGATGCTTTGAAACTAATCTTATCCTTAACTATGAAAAATGTCATTTCATGGTCAAAGAAGGAATAGTCCTAGGGCATGTTGTTTCCTCTAGGGGCATAGAGGTAGACAAGGATAAAGTTAATTTAATTGCTAAATTGCCATATCCAACTAATATCAATGAAGTTCGTGGTTTCCTTGGTCATGCAAGTTTCTACAGACAATTCATTAATGATTTTCCAAAGATCTCCCAACCGTTGACAAGATTGTTGCAGCAAGAAGTGCCATTCGAGTTTGGAGAGGAGTGCAAGAAGGCATTTGAGTCATTGAAGATCCACTTGACTATAGCACCCATAATCCAACCTCCAAACTGGGATTTACCCTTYAAGCTAATGTGTGATGTAAGTCATTATGCAATTGGGGCTGTTTTAGGATAAAAAATTGAAAAGAATAATTATGTGATTTATTATGCATCTAAGACTCTAAATTCAGCCCAACACAACTATACTACAACTGAGAAAGAGCTATTAGCAATTCTTTTTGCCTTTGAAAATTTTAGATCTTATTTGCTTCGTTCTAAAGTTGTAGTATTTTCTGATCACGCAGGATTGAAGTATTTGCTTTCGAAAAAAGACTCAAAACCCCAATTAATAAGTTGGGTTTTGCTGCTTCAAGAATTTGATTGGGAAATAAAAGATCGAAAAGGGGGCAAAAAATCATCTAACAAATCATTTGAGTTGACTGGTTCGAGAGGAAGGCCCTATACTTATTTCTAAAGCATTTCCAAATTAGCATCTGTTAACCATACAAGGTAAAAAGGGTAAGGAACCTTGCTTTGTAGATATGGCAATTTTTGTAGTTTCTGGAATTTTTCCACATGGTTTAAGTTCTGCACAAAAAAATAAGATGAAGAGTGATTCTAAATATTTTATATGGGATGAACCTTATCTATGGAAAATTTGTTCAGATCAAGTTATTCGTGGTTGTATTCCTGAGGTGGAAGTTTATTCCATTTTAATTTATTGTCATTCTTATACCTGTGGGGGACATTTTGGTCCTAAAAGGATAGCTAGAAAAGTTTTAGATTGTGGATTTTATTGGAAATCATTTTTTAAGGACTCGTATTTTTTCTGCACAACTTGTGACAATGCCAAAGAGTAGGAAATATCTCATCTATAGATGAAATGTCTCAAATGCCTATTATTGTTTGTGAAGTTTTTGATATTTGGGGGATGGGTTTTATGGGCCCTTTTCCTAGTTCTTTTAGTAATGTTTACATTTTACTTGCTATGGATTACGTTTGGAAATGGGTAGAAGCAAAAGTTACCCGAACTAATGATGCTAAAGTTGTTGTAGGGTTTCTTAAGTCTAACATCTTTAGCAAATTTGGGATGCCTCGTGCGATTCTTAGCAACCAAGGTACGCATTTTTTGCAATCGTATAGTGTAAGCATTGTTAAATAAATATGAAGTGCATCATTGTGTAGCAACTCCTTACCATCCACAGATGAATGGACAAGCGAAGGTTTCAAACAGGGAAATAAAAGGTATTTTGGAGGAAACAATAAATCCAAGATGTAAGGACTGGAGTTTGAGATTAGAGGATGCACTATGGGTGTATCGCATAGCTTRTAAAACTCTAATAGGGATGCCTCCCTACAGGTTAGTATTTGGAAAATTATGTCATTTGCCTATYGAAATTGAACGCCGTGCTYTTTGGGCAGTGAAACATTGCAACATGGATGGCAAGGAAACGGGCGATGAACAAAAGCTCCAACTTCAAGAATTGCAGGAAATTCGATTGGAGGCTTACGAAAGTGCGAGAATGTACAAAGGAAGAACCAAGTTATTGCATGACAAGTATTTGAGTTGTAAGTAATTTCATGTGGGTGAAAAGGTATTGTTATTCTATTCTAGACCAAAGTTCATGCCTGGGAAACTCAGAACTCGTTGGTTAGGTCCTTTTGAAATGGTAAGTTTAAATTCTCAAAGTGTGGTGGAAATTAGAAGTCTAGAAATCAACAAACGTTTTAAGGTAAATGGTCAAAGACTTAAACCATGTTTTGGAGAATGTGCAGTTTTGAAAATTGAGGAGATCAAATTAGCTCTTCCTCTTTATGAATAATCTCAGCCAGAATTCGTCAAGCCAAAGACATTAAAGAAAGGTGCTTATTGGGAGGCAACCCAATGATTTCAATGTTTTTCTTTTTATTTTCTTGTTATATATTATCTATCTAGAGTGATAATTGACTTCTTTGATTTTGAAGAYAAATTTTGYAGGAATAATTTTTGGAGTTCTCAGAATTTTCTAGAAGCATGGTCAAAATAGCATATGCCCATATGGCCTTTCCACAAGATGTTATCAAGTTTCCAAAAACGTAGTCATAATACCATATGCCCATATGGCTTTCCTACAAGATATTATTAAATTTCTAGAAGCATAGTCAGAGTACATCTATCCTTATGGATTTAATCACATATTCCTTTTATTATTTTTATTATTATTTTCCTTTTCCTTCATTTACCAAGTTTCCCAAAAAAAAAAAAAGAAAACCCTAATTTTTCTCCTATTCTTCTTTTTTCTAACGGACCCCGGATCTAATTCCTTTCATCGATCGCCGCCGCCTCATCTCCACCGAACCCAACTACCACCATAGTCTAATCTGTGTCCATCTCTCTTCCGTCGACCACTGATGCAATGGGACGGAGAGCTGTGCTGCAGGTAATGGAGTTGTCTTCTTCATCTTCTGATGATGCCGCGTCTCTACCACTATCACCCACTCACTCTTCGATCGCATCTAGGCTACGTAGATCCAACCACGCACGCCGACAACTTCACGTCCCTCAAGTGCAGCTTGCATCAATCCATTGGCCAGCGAGACGAGGAGTGCCCAGTTCTCCATCTACAAATCCGAGCTCTACTCACAGCTCCACTCGCCACTCGACTCAATCGAAGATAAAATAGAATGACGCGAGGCCATCTTTGGGCGGCACTGACCACCAGCGGAGATGTCGTTCGTTGAGTCATCACCAATTCAGTTCACTGCCGCACTGAACCTCAACGCAGATCAACCACATCTGCTCAATTCGAGCATCAATCTCCTTGTCGTCCCTCATGCCACTTGACACCAATCTCATTCCCCTACAGAGATCTCGGCTAGTGACTTCGAGATTGAATTGTCGGCACCTGCAGCCGATAGCATGCYATGCCGGTCTTCACTTCCTCTCCAGCCTGAACTGAGCACCCATTYGCCATTTTCCACTACTGCCCACGGTATGAGAAATAGGCATCCAGCCACTCCATTACCATGACACCAATCTCATTCCCCTACAGAGATCTCGGCTAGTGACTTCGAGATTGAATTGTCAGCACCTGCAACCGATAGCATGCCATGCCGGTCTTCACTTCCTCTCCAGCCTGAATTGAGCACCCATTCGCCATTTTCCACTACTGCCCACGGTATGAGAAATAGGCATCCAGCCACTCCATTACCATGCCAACCTCTCTCTACCACTATTGTTCCATATACTTTTGCTCCGGCGATTCACCTAATGCTAATAACGTACCAAATAGTCCAGCGATCTCAAGCACGCAAAGAAAAGGCCATTCTACCTCCCATGGCTCCCACGCTAAAAGGCAACCTTTGATTCACTTCCATAGCCGCCAAAGAGCATTACACAGCTTGCCTTTCACGTAAAATTACCCCAAGTAAAATGCTTGATTAGCCTAAKTTAAATGCTTTATTTGATATGACTATTGTTCGTAAATACTTTGATGACATAGGCTAGTCACCTTATTTGGATATTATCTGTCCTGCTTTTACTGAGTTGACTATAGAGTTTTATAGCACCCTTTCATTTACTCCCACCATAGAATATGCGTTGGATACCCCTAAGTTGATCTTTTTCGATTAATGGCGCATGAATTTGAGATGTCATTAAATATTTTAATGTGGCTTTGGGGTTTCCTGATGATCATGGTTGATATTGAGTATTTGGCTAGCTTTTGTGGTTATCCTGAAGAATTTAAAACTCATATGGTTGAAATTTGGGGTGATTTGACAACGAGTAATTCTCATTTTCTCCCTGGGGTGTTTAAAGGGTCTTCTCTGTCTGRTATTGCATTAACATTATACCATTGAGTTTTGGCCTTTAATTTTTCTTGTAGGAAGGTTAGTACTTCAATAGTCACTAAACCTGAATTGTTTATTCTTTGGTGCATGCATAAGGGTTTAGGGTTAATTATGGATTTTGGTTAGCTACTCAATTTCAAGATGTAGTTTCCCAACCTAAACGTCTCTTAATCTTAGGATCACTTGTTACACACTTGGCAGTTCACTTAGKGATCCTATATATAGCTTCTACAGATATGCACATAGCATGTCCCATTGAAGCTATTGATCTTGATTGTTTACATCAGATGGGACTTGTTTATATTGACTCCGCTAACTATTATGCTCCCAATGTGCTAGTTCTATACACCCGAGTAAGCATCCCCCTTCCTCTGCAAGTTCCCCTACCCGCCTCCAGCTTTAGATTTACCTCATCCCAYTGAGTTACAATAACTCTCCTTCGTCAGATTGCAGATGGGCAGGCGGACACTGACTGTCATTTGGCTCGCCTGGAGACGCTTACTATTGCTTACTTGGAACAACATGGATTTCGCGTTCCACAACCCCTATAGGGCAGTCTCTCTCTTGTTTTCCCTTCACATTTGTTTATTATTTTCACCTTTTGTGGCACTTTGTGCATCTTGTTTGTTTTGMATATATTCGTTTGTTATTTATGTTTCCTTTTCCTCATTTTTTTAGTGTTTCATTGAGGATAATGAACCCTTTAAATGTGAGGGAGATTCTTTGAATTTTTTTTTTTGAATGCTGTTATTTTCGAACTAGTAGGGTTTTGTTTGTCAAAAACGTAAAAAGTCACTATACGTATTTTTCTTTTTTTTTAATTTTGGTGATTGTTTACTGGTTGGAATTTATTTTTAGGATTTCAAAATTTTCAATGCACTTTATGTCATTTGTTGAGTTTTAACCCTCTTTGATTACATGTAGAAATAGTATTTCAAGCATATGCGAGTGTGTCAGCTCTCTTTGATTATGTGTAGAAGTAGTATTTCAAGTATATGCGAGTGTGTCCCCCTTAAGTACCTTGGATAAAAAAACATGCATAGATCAACCTTAAAAAAAAAAAAAACCACTTATAAGTGAGATTTGAGCCTTAATGAGCTTTTCTTTCTTTATGCTCACTTTTTCTTTGATTGAGTGGTTGTTGGACATTAGATAGTTATTCTAGAACTTGCATCATTATGCATTTCAAGACCACATATCAAGATCTATGCACAAAATGATTAAGGCACTTAGAAATACCTTTTTTGGCTTTTGACTAACCTATCTTTGAAACATTATCCCTAGTAAACCCCTTTTGAGCATTATTATCATTCTCTTTGATTAAACCACAAGAATTTATGTAACACCCCCAGATTAGGAATCTTATTCTAACCCGGGAACGTCACCATTTACTCACTGACACGAATTTGCGGAAGTTCAAAAGAATTTAAACCAAATAAGAAACACTTAATCATAAACAGAAGCCATTCTAGTCAACAATCATCTTAATCCATAACATTAATTTACATTAACTTCAGGGTATCTTGGTTTGCCTACAAGCGACCTGCTCGCACTATCTGGCCATACTTCACCTGAGATGCAAAATGAGAGAAAAGGAATAAGTTATAAAGCCTAGTAAGTAAATCTCATGCATGAATGCATGAACATGCCCTACATGTCAAGAATTATAAAATTCCGCTTTTAGATGAAAAACTTTCCAAACATTCACTTTTCGAAAAGTCTTAGCAAAACCTTTCCTTCAAAATTTACTTACAGTAAAACATTTCATTTCCTTTCATTCGTGAGCTCACTAGAGTGTAATGCTTAGCCATTAAGCTCTGCAGTGGGATATAGTTATTTGGAATCTGATTCCATTCCTACCAGTAGAGTCGCAAAGCGGTTAACATTCCTTTTTCAAAAACGTTTTCCTTCCATACTTTCACCTCTAATGAGGTGAACATTCCATTCTTACCTACCCTCCAAGAGGGTAGGGTCAGGTGTGCCGGTCCCTCACGCCCYATTTCCCACTCACATCGTTCGTGGCTAGGTTTACACTCCTTTCCTAAAACTTTAACATTTTCCTTTAAAATTTCATTTTCTAACCGTTCACTTTCTAAGTGTGTGAATGGCTCATGCCGAGGTGATGTAGAATTCTAACTACATGCTCATGACATGAAATGCATACAACGATATATAACATATCATTCAACAACAGTACAAAGTATGAAACATGATAACATATCATTCGATATAAAAGTAATAGAGGATATGAACACATATAACATTCCACACAATTTACACACATCAACATACAATCCACACACAACATATTAGAGTAACYAGAAGAGTTCAATTACATTTATTCATAACGTTAATGAGATGTGAGGATTACTTACCTAGAACTTAGATTCAATAACAATCACATACATACGTTAATGAAACTGTGAAAGTTTACTTACATAGAACTCAGACTTAATACACATTCAATTCACGTAAGAGCAATTATAACCACAACACACATATGTCTATCAGAATGTGAGAATTCACTTACATAGAAATTTCATATCCAACAWACTAATCTACTTAAAGGAATTCCGATACATCCAATCATATGCGTTAATGAAATGCGAGAATTTACTTACCTAGAGTCCTTTACGTTAAAGGTTCTTATTTAAGTCGCGAAATGAAATCCCTCGACTGTTCACAACGTCAAGGCACTCGAAATGACCTAATTTTGATTACAGAAAGATAGTTTATTTAGTATGATTGTTCCAACTTAGATATTCAGGGTTTATTCCAATAAAGTTCCCGCATTACCAATTATCATGTCTTTTTAAGGTTACAATTTAAATTCCTTCGTTCACATATTAAATTTAATTTATGTTCTCCCACAATTTTACTTTAGAATATAATTTCATAGGTCATAAATTTCAATATCGATTAATAATGCTTTCACCTTTTAAGTTCACAAAGTCCAAGTGTCTCGGGAAATGGTTTTGGGTTTCTCGGGTGTCTGGACGGCTGGGCACCTTGACGTCGGGGGCCTAGGCGTTGGTCTGGCATTGGGACCTGGGGGCGGAGCGCCTGGGTGCTTGCTRGGTGCCTCTGTTCTGGAAATGGCAACTGATGTTGCTATCATCTCTAGCCGAAACTCGGTTAACCGGCCAAATAGTCAGCTATCGATAACAACCGCTCAGCAGCAACAATAGAGAACAGGGGTGATGACCAAGCGGCAAGAAGTGCGTGGCGAGGCTTCGCGGAGCAGTCTCGATTTTGATGCAYAGATMARAAATTGGCAGGGCTATGGCAATGCCGGTCAGGCAGAGACGGAGAAGGAGAAGATGAAGGCAAATTCGGTGAGTGATACTAGCAGCGGTGCGGCTATGATGCGCAGCTCCAACTAGCTCGGGCAATAGGCAATAGCAGCCCGATAGGCAGAAGACTCGATGGCCGATTCAGGAGACTTCAGATCTGGACGATCTCCGGCCGGGTACGCGGATCCTCCTGATCAGGCATTCGCGAGCCGCTGAGCGACGCACATAGATGGCATCATAGAGCTCTCGTCAAATTCGGTGAGTGATACTAGCAGCGGTGCGGCTATCTCTCTCTAATCTAGTTGAACACAGAGAAACTTATTCGTTGTTTTATGATATAAAACTGCTGTCGAAAAAAATTTAAATGACACTATAACTTTATACTTCACCCTTGTTTAATAACTACAAACATCTTACAGTCCTACTAACAACTTCTTGATAATCAAGTCTTCTAAGTGACTCCCTGGAAATTCTAGTCCGTGTTTGCCCAAATCTATTTAGAATTACAATGTTGGAAAACCGGTCTCTTTGTAATGTCCTTTTTATATGTTTAAGTTAAAAATTTTACTTCTTTTTACTTACGAATCTTTTTACAATCCCTCTCTCTTCTTCTTTCTCTTTTCACTAAATCTTTTATCACTTTACAAGAGACTTCCCCATATAACTGTCGAATATTAGACGATATAATACACTATCAATCCATGTAAATCCTTTAAACTTTAAAAAAAATCTATTTAACTTTAATTTTGATCAGGTTAAATCTACAAGTCCACTTAGTTGGGTTATATCAAGCTTAATTCCGTATGAGTTAAAAACCGTATCGGATTAGAACCCAAGCTTTAAAAAAATTGGAAACAAATATTAATTTATTTTTTCGATTTTTTAAGTCTAAAAATCTATTAATCTTGGTTAATGATCAGGAAATATCTTTTGAAACTTATTTTTAACATTAGCTAAAAATTTATCTTCTTTTTACTTAACAAATGATTTCTCTTAAGTTCCTTTCTCGGCTCTCTCTGGTTTGACTAAACGGATAAAGATTCCTTATTAACGTTACTCACTTCAAAATAACGATAGTTACAAACAGATAGTATGTGGTTATTACTTCCAGAGAATAAAACCAACATTCCCCGGATCCCCCCCAGTATTCCGATCCTAAATTCTTCCTATATTTTCCCAAATTATTTGTAGTTTGCTCTTTCGTGTTGAGAGAGAAAAGGAAGAAAACGAGAAAAACAAAAAGTCGTATAGTGTGTCCATCGAGTGTTGTGGAGTAGTTTATATTATTACGATGGATTACGTTAGTACGTAAAAATAAGAATAAACGAAGAAAACGAAAACTAGAAGAGAAAATATGTGTATAAGCAGTATTCGAGAAAAGAAGAAACGAGAAACATCGTACATTAAAGGGGGTATTTTATCTTAAGTTTTTGTGGTTAAGGTAATACAAGGTAGGTTTGGTAAGTGAGAGGTTTAGTTGATCATTACGTAGGGAACTGTAAATCCCAAGTTTTGATAGGGATCTTTCGTTTCTTATACCAGGGTTCCCATTTACAATATTCGGCTTTAAAAAAAAGAAATAATTAAAAAATAAACTTAACACCACGCTTAAACACGCAGCGTTGATCCCAACCTATTGTAAGACACACCAATAAAAAATTAACATGCAAATCATTACAGCCTTATACACCAAACAGCCTAATCCCGGAGGCCAACCAAATCTCCGAGCTGAGCAACCGAATAAGGCAAAAGTAACTTTTGGATTAAAAAATAGCTTTCTTTTTCGAGCATCTTAAATTAAGATTTCTAACCCCAAGTTAATGCCTACCTTCCGGGCTTCCTAACCAATGGCCGGAGTTCAATTTTTTTTTTTTTTTTTCTTTAGGACTCTTAAAGCAAAGAAGAAGAAGGGAGGATAACACGGTGGCGAGGGGAGTGAGGATTTTTGGCGATGGACGAGTGTACCGGGAAAAGGAAGTTAGTCGGCGGCCGCAGGAGATAAGAAGAACGACATTGGAAGGCCACTGGGTGGTCAACTCCGGCCTCGAGCAATGCGCGACACAGCAACTGTAACGACCGAGCAAAAGTGACGAGTTGGACACCGCTGCGGCATGAGCTAGTCTCTACTATCTGTCGAGGTAGAACAAGAGGAAACAAGAGAGGAGGAGGGTGTGTCCG
>MEJB01000083.1:0-32200 GCA_001752375.1 Rhazya stricta
GATTTAAACAAGATACTAATAAAGTAACTGTAACAGATTTGCAACAGGAAATTAATACATTAAAAGGAGAATTAAGAGAATTACAATTTCAAGTTGGAGTTTTAACTAATATAGTTAAAGAAGATAAAGAAAGGAAACAAATAAATAATGAAGATAATCTAATATTAGAAGAATCTAAGAAAGATTTAGAAGTATTTAATACTAATATATTTCTTTAATTTCTGAAGTAAATTATCAAAGATGGTATGTACATATTTATATAAAGATTAGAAATGAATTTGTATTGCATACTATTGCTTTATTAGATAGCGGAGTTGACCAAAATTGTATCCAAGAAGGTTAGTACCTACCAAGTATTTTGAAAAAACAAAAGAAGGATTAAACAGTGCTAGTGGATTGAAATTAATAGTAAATTATAAATTATCTAATGCTTTAATTTGTAATAATCAAATTTGTTTTAAAAATACATTTATTCTAGTTAGAAATTTAACTTAGAGTATTATTTTAGGAACTCCTTTTTTTGACTCAGATTTATCCTTTTACAGTAGATAGAGACGGAGTACACACTAAATGAAGATATTATATTTAAATTTGTTACTGCACCTACTACAAAAGAAATTAATGATTTAAAAGATTCCACAATTAGTAAAAGAATTAATTGTATAAATAAACAAATTAGTTATTTTCAAGAAGAAATAAAGATAGAGAAAATAAAACAATTATTAGAAATAGATAAACTTAAACAACAAATAAAAGATTTTGAAAATTTATTAATAAAAGAAGTTTGTTCTGATCTACCAAATGCTTTTTGGGAACGAAAAAAACATATTGTTAGTTTACCTCATGAAATAGGATTTACTGATAAATACATACCTACTAAAGCTAGACCTATTCAGATGAATTTTGAATTATTAGAATATTGTAAAAAAGAAATACAAACTTTATTAGATAAAAAATTAATTAGACCCTCCAAGTCTCCTTGGAGCTGTGCAGCATTCTATGTTAATAATGCAGCAAAAAAGGAGCGTGAAACTCCTAGATTAGTTATTAATTATAAACCCTTAAATAAAGCATCACAATGGATTAGGTATTCCATACCTAATAAAAGAGATTTATTAAAACGAAGTTATGGTTCGAATTTATATAGTAAATTTGATCTTAAATTTGGATTTTGGCAAATTTAGATTGCTGAACAGGATAGGTATAAGACAGCCTTTACAATACCTTTTGGACATTATGAATGGAATGTAATGCCTTTTGGATTAAAAAAATGCTCCTTTTAGAATTTCAAAATATGATGAATGACATTTTTACCTCATATACTGATTTTTGTATTGTGTATATTGGTGATGTGCTTGTTTTCTCTAAATCTATTGAACAACATTTTAAACATTTACATATATTCTTTAAAACAATTAAAAGAAATTGTTTAGTCTTATCTGCATCTAAAATGAAACTATTTCAGACTACATGTAGATTTTTAGGACATGAACTTAGTCAAGGTACATATAAACCTATTTGTAGAGTTATTAGTTTTACTGATAAATTTTCAGATGAAATTAAAGATAAACAGTAATTACAAAGATTTTTAGAATGTTTAAATTATGTGTCTGACTTCATTAAAGATCTCAAAATAATAGCTCAACCTTTATATAAAAGACTTAGGAAAAATGCTGTATCATGGACTGAAGAACAAAATAATACAGTTAAAAAGGTTAAAGAATTAGTTAAAACCTGCCTTGCTTGGGAATTCCTCATCCAAACGCTCACATGATTGTTGAAACGGATGCCTCGAAGCTTGGCTACGGTGGTATCTTAAAACAGAGATTACCTGATTCTGATATTGAACAATTGGTAAGGTATCATTCAGGTATTTAGATTTCTGCACAAAARAATTACTTTACTATTAAAAAAGAAATTCTTTCAATAGTTTGATGTATTACAAAATTTCAAGATGATTTGATTAACAAAAAAATTTTATTGCGAATTGACTGTAAAGCTGCAAAAGATGTTTTAGAAAAAGACGTTAAAAATTTAGTATCTAAATAGATTTTTGCTAGATGGCAAGCTATTTTATCTGCATTTGATTTTACTATAGAATTTATTAAAGGAAAAGAAAATTCTTTAGCARATTATTTAACTCATGAATTTTTACAGGCTAAACATGAGTCAATCACTTAGACCAAGAGCTAGAGCACCTGCTCCTCCTACACAGAACAGATTTATAGCACTTACACATGACCCTTCTTCACTAATTCAAACCAGATATGTGAACAGAACCTTAAGCTTATTTGACCAAAATCCTCCTACTAACTACAAAGAAGCCCTTCACAATCGCTTAGCTAAATTTCCCTCTTTACCCTCTACTTCCATAGGAACCCCTAACCTTATTAAACCTGGTGAATGGTTTGAAAAACCACCTGTACAGATTATTACTTTGGAAGAAGAACATGAAGATATGAGATTTAAAGATATTTTTACTAGATATTTCTATACGGATTTTCATTAGATATCAACTAATCTAATGAAGACAAAAGAATGGTATGAAGCTATTTTACTTGTGACAAAATCAATTGAAGTATAGCATGCTATGCAACCTGACAGAGATAAGCCTTGGCTGTTAGGTGAATCGGTTTCTGTAATTCCTACCTACCTACCTTGAGGTCTCAGGTTCGAAACCTCTCTGGTGTTGGTCAGCCCAAGAAGGGTGGTCCTGGTGGGATAGCTGATTCCATTGCCTTAAGGTTAGACTAATTCAGATGAACTCTGAATTATTAGAATACTATAAAAAGGAAATTAAAAATTTATTAGATAAAAAATTTACCTTTTGGACATTRCGAATGGARCGTGATGCCCTTTGGATTAAAAAATGCTCCATCAGAATTTCAGAATATGATGAATGAGATTTTTACTCCATATACTGATTTTTATATAGTTTATATAGATGATGTGTTAGTATTTTCTAAGTCTATTGAACAAACATTTTAAGCATTTGAATATATTTTATAAGACTATTAAAAGAAATGGATTAATATTATCTGCATCTAAAATGAAATTATTTCAGACTACATGTAGATTTTTAGGACATGAACTAAGTCAAGAAACATAGAAACCAATTTGTAGAGCAATAAATATTGGTGATAAATTTCCAAATGAAATAAAAGATAAACAACAATTACAAAGATTTTTAGGATGTCTGAATTATGTTTCAGATTTTATTAAAAATCTAAGAATCATAACATAACCATTATATAAAAGACTTAGGAAAAATCCAGTTCCTTGGTCAGAAGAACAGACTAATACTGTTAAAAAAAATTAAAGAATTAATTAAGAGTTTACCATGCCTTGGGATACCACATYCGGATGCACTGATGGTGGTTGAAACAGATGCTTCGAAGCTGGGCTACAGAGGAATCCTTAAACARAGATTGTCTGATTCTACTATAGAACAGTTAGTAAGGTTTCATTCTGGTATTTGGATTTCTTYTCAAAAAAATTATTCTACAATTAAAAAAGAAATTTTATCTATAGTATTATGTATTACAAAATTTCMTGATGATTTGATTAACAAAAAATTTTTATTACGAATAGACTGCAAAGCTGCAAAAGATATACAAATATTATATTTTATATATACTTGCTATTCAAGCTATACAAAATATATTCCAACAAAATGCTAGCATATTTTCCCATATGGAGGCTATGAAATTTTTTATGCCTCTTAGTACACTAGTTCCATGGTTCAATATAGTCTAGATAGTATGCAAATAGAGATTTCTCTTTTTTCTTCTTTTTTTAAACATTGGATAGGCGTAAGACTTGTTTTGTAGTTTAATATGTCGCTTGTGCATTGTGCGTAATGTTAGAGGAAAAATTATTCATATATTCTTTTATTTCTTGTATTTCAAGTGCAAATAGGTTGAACACTCCTTATTGTTTCCTCTTATAGCTAGTAGTTGGTCTCACCTTGTTGCCTCTTATCATTCATTCATAAGCTTCAAGCTCTTTATTACATTTAATTTTCAAATCAGCATTTTTTTATTGTGATTTACCATGTCTAACAAGAACAAACTCAATATTTTTGTGGATATTGTTCCGTTGTATTTGAAAATGATCAAAGAAGCTATTTCTTAAAATTGAATAATATTCCAAATTCTCTACGAGTCCTCATTATAATTAGTGGCTATATATATATATAGTAATATTTTGTGATACTGTTATTTTTTCTTACAAACTTTAATGCTATGATGTGTATGCTATTTTTCTTTTCTAATAAAATCCTTTTTTATTTAATTTTGCAAACTACCACATGTGGTTATAGGTGTATCAATTTGTTTTCCTTTAAGAGTATTATTAACCTAACATAAATTGACCAAAGGGTGTTGTTTAATTTATAACTCCTCCAAAATTATCGGGAACAAAGAGTTGGAAGTGAAAGGACTAAAGAATGAGGGAGGGGGGAGTGAATTGGGTAACTAAATCTTTTGTCACAAAGTTGTGGCCACGTTTTATATTTTTCAACTCACTTTGAAATATAGTTAATGCTTATCAATGAAAAATGCAATAAATATTACGTGCAATAAGGTAAAATAATATGAAGACAGAAAGATTAAGGCATGCACACAGGAACAATTAATTTATAGTGGTCTGATCCCTTCCAAGATCTACATCCACTGCCTAAAATTGCAACTTTAGGATTTCAAACTGTAAAATTCGGATAACAATTACTATAAACAGGGCCATTAGCTAAATGACAATGGAACCAGCTCTCCCAAAAGCTAAGGCTGGTAGGAGATGGCACTCCATTACACTTATGTCTCAGGATCCCCCTAAGTCCCACCACACTTTCGCGAGGCTGCCCTAGACTCAGTACGTTGGGATTACCTACTCCCCTCTTACTGCCGAGACCACCCTCACGTGGGGCTGACCAACGGTCTTACTACGCTGACCTACGGTCTCACTGGAGTTTCGAACCTGGGTTGGCTCTGATACCAAATGACAATGGAACCAGCTCTCCCAAAAGCCAAAGCTAGTAGGAGATGGCACTCCATTACACTTATGTCTCAGGATCCCCCCAAGTCCTTATCCTGTGTCAAATCTTATTATTATATATTATTACAAATATATAAGAGAGTAATTTTAAAAAAAAAAACTTTGGAAGAACATTAAGGTAATAATAAATCAACCAAATATTGAAATAGTCCCAAAGGTAAAAACTTCAAAAACTTAAAGAAAGTCCATGAATACGTAAATAAAGTCCATCTAGGAAAATATATAAAAAGGAAAAATTTTGTCTTCTAATATACAGCCACCAATTAAATGGTCGATATTTYCATTTGGATTAGCCAAAAAATTGGAGGTCTCCATATTAGTCACGTCAACTGGACTTTTATAGTCATGGAAATTTACTTCCACCTTCCCCGTTTCCTTGGTTGACTTTTGATATAAGTCTAYAAGGTGTCGTATGACAAGTAAGTGACTTTCGAGTATGGATTTAGCCCCTTCCTACCTAAATTCATATGACAATAATAATAAATAGGGGATCGCCAAATGCAACATGCCAAATTTCTAAGCACAACATATTTTCGGCACTCTTTGAATAATGCCCATATCATATTTTGGTAGACTTTATATTTCTAGAAATATTTCTATGCCTTCTCTCTAATGTCGACGAGATCTACCAATTGGTTTCAATTTGACTACATATCTTATTAAATAACGCAATGGTTGATGATTGAAACTAAAATGAATCAACTTTCACAGATAAAAATTTAGTGTAAATAATTATTGGTGAATGACTGTCCCACCTTTGAAACCCTAAAAATCCTAGGGTTTAACTTCTATAGATAGAGTGCATTGATTCACATTATAGTTAATGATAATTATTCTACAGACAACTTCCTTCTCCTATTCCTTCTCTCTATAAACTTCTCTTCTCTTCTGCCCTTATATTATAACACATAATCAACACGAGGCTCTACCACTCTTGATTGAACGCAAGCCAAAAGTCTCTACTTCYGGCTTTTTGATTGTCTACGAGGTTAGTCTTAAAATTATTGTGTAATTTATTTTTATAGTGCGGCTTCAAATTAATTGAAGTATCAATATCAAACAAATCTTTATTTCTTTTTTATATACTATGTTTTAGGCTTTCTTGTTTTATATCCTAAATCCTTAATATTTCTTAATTATTTGCATGTTGTTAGTAGTAGTGCATGTTTCTTAAAACAATGGTTTAAATGGTACTTGCTTCCCTATCATGCCACGTTTCTCCACATTTTTGCATGTTTCTTTATATAAATTATTATTGCCATGTATCACATGTTTCTTAAACCTAGATCCCTATCATGTGTGTCGTTATGCAAATCCCCAAAGCCCTTGTCATCAGTTCATTATTCCTATATGTCGTTTTCTTTTGTTTCCTTAATGTTTATGTATGCTATGTTCCTTAATGTTTCAATTTCTTTACTGTTCACTTTTTYTGATTTATTATTACCTAATATGTATAAAACTAATATTCTCGAAGAATATTGAGCTATTACTCCTGAAGTAGTAATAGTGTAAATTAGTAACTTTTACTTGTTCTTGAAGAACATCATATTATATTCCTGAAGAATGTTAAATATTTGTTATAAATTAATTTAATTACTCCAGAAGAATACATTATAATCTGAATATTCTTGAAGAATATCAAAATTTGTTCTTAAAGTAACAATCATTTAAATAAATTATATTTGTATATTTTTTTATCCTCCTGAAGTAGCTTTTGTCTTGAACAGAATTGGTGATATTTTAATACCATCCTTGGAGGAATATGTGTGCTACTGACATTATCTATTATTTTTTTTTTGTGAAATTACACATGGCTAACATCACCATGCTTGATTTGGTTGCGCTCGACATATTCGGCAAGAACTACTTGTCCTAGTTCCTTGATGCTGAAATCACCTCATTTCAAAACGTTTAGGTGAGACATTAGATGAAGGAAATGAGGAAAGCCAACAGGATCGTGCAAAGGCACTAATCATCCTTTCATCATCACCCCCATGCGACTTGAAAGTCGAATATCTTACCATCAAAGACCTATATCTACTATGCCAAAAATTAAAAGAAGGTTTGACCACCAAAGGATAGTAGTCCTCCCTAAAGCTCAGTATGAATGGATGCATCTGCATCACAGGACTTCAAAACTGCGTCTAAGTACGATTCTGAGTTATTTAGGATTTATTCTAACTTAACATCTTGTGGGAAAAATAACTGATGTAGATATGTCGGAGAAAACATTCTCCATCTTCCACTAACTGATGTAGATATGTCGGAGAAAACATTCTCCATCTTCCACTAAAATGTCGGAGAAAACATTCTCCACCTTCCACGCCTCCAATATGCTCCTGAAGCAGCAATATCATGAGCTAGGTTTTAAAAAGTACTCATAACTTAATATCGTGTTTATTAGTTGTTGAACGAAATAACGATTTGCTTATGAAAAATCATGAATATATCCAACTGGTTCCACACCATTACCTGAACTTTAGGATTTCAAACTCACAAAAGAAAGTCACATAGACTTTCGCAAGAATACACGAGAGGTGATAATATTTGATGCTTATCGAATCAAAGATGTGATAAATGTTACGTGCAATAAGTTAAAACAAAATGAAGAGAGAGATTAAGGAATGCACTCACGAACAAGTGACTTAGAGTGGTTTGATCCATTCCCAAATCTATATCCAATACCTACGACTGCAACCTTAGGATTTCAAGCTCATTAAGAAAGTAACACAAACTTTCACAAGGGTACACGAAAAGTTCATTCACAAATKGGTTTTACAACCCATTTAATCCCCCATTTAATCCCCCAATAAAGGCTCGCCCTTCTACTCATGGGTTATACACAAAATTGACTATTAGTTACTCTTCTCTTAAATCAACATGATCAAGTTGATGCAAATAATAGTAATAGATCTAAATCTGTTCCACTCTAAATCAGTGAGTATTCTAAACTGAAGTGGAGATGTTGATTTCACTTATAAAGATATTCAATATTGAATAGATGAAGCTCGGCTCAAGATTTATCAAAGATGTAGTATGAAAAGCGTTCTCAAAATGTAGTTCAAAAATATCATGAAATCTGTGTTTTTGTTTTTTTTTTTTTCCAAAAATACGTTTTTGAAATCAACTTGTTCAAATGACCGGGTGGAAAACCATGCATAAGTAGCTCTAAATTCAATAACAATAAATATGTTAGAATTGTAATCTATTCGAAATTTATCAATCGACGGAGGAACTTGAGTTTTAAATTGTAGAGATCGACTTTCTTAAACTTATTTGATTGTCATGTGCATCCAAACTATTCAGTGGTGTCTTCAATATATTCGCAGAGGGATTCGACTGAAAACTAAAAGCCCTAAATTTTTTAATCACTTTAGTTTTGATGTAGCCAAATATTGATCACGACTAACATTTTAATATGTTTGACAAGTGATAGGATTTATGCATGGTGAGATCAAAGGTCAAAAATGTGTCTTCGAGGCAAGACAAACTTTGAAAATGAAGAACTACTCAAAAGTTGAAGATATATTAGACTAGATGTTATAGTCTTAGAAATGTTATATCCTTATTAAAATTTAGCACTACTTTTTTAAGTACTTGATAATACTTCTTYATAACTAAAAAATGCTGTTCATAGAAAAGTGATTTTCAAATAAAATAATGTGTTCTTACATTGAAGCATCTTATCAAAAATGATTTTGTACCCCCACGTACATGTTTCATATGTATTTTAAGATGTTTTAAGAGTGATTGTGCAATATCTTTTGTGCTCTACAACTCTATGATTGTGCAAGTCCAAGTTAGGACACATAAACACAAAGTTTATATGTAATAAAGGGTTGTGAAGCATGGCTTTATGTCTAGACATCCAAAAGAATGCAACATAGGACCATGTCTCTGATTCTCTGAACTAAGTTTGAACACATCATGTAGTTAAGCAGATGTCCTAATCCAGTGCAAGAGCACAAAATAACATTTATGACCTTTATTCACTCTTCTTCATAAATAGGCTTTGATTAAATATAAAGGCARACTTTTGAGAATCATTTTAGGAGAATAACCATTCAATTCAATTCAAACAACATTTGAATAACCATGATATCATCGTTCTGTTGAACCATACACAGAAAAGGCAATGTCGTTGACTTTATTCAATTTTGAAAGACGTAGGTAGCATTAGCCACTTTCCTCGATGGGATGATACTAGGCTTGGAGTCAAAAGTGTACTTGCTTCCAAGCGAAGTACCCTAAATTCAATCACTTTGACATACATCCTCAAATTTGCATGTCTGTTTTTGCTCACTCATTAAACAAAGTTACCCTTCAATGGCTTTGGCATCGCAAAGGCACATGGACAACCCCAAATGGCATTTTTAGCCCTAAAAGAAGGCTTACATTTCCGACATACACATGATATCTCTTAGATGACATGTTCAATAGTTTTAGTTCCATTAGTATTATCTTTCCAAATGTATTTGAAATCACGATGCCTACAATGCCTATGAAGCACATTTCCTAGAACTTATTCAAAATAAAGAGCTAAAAGTGAAGGAATTGGTGTTGAAAGATATGTGATTTCATTTGAGGGTTAAGATTGGAAAAATAAAACCTCTGTTCCTCAAGTGAAATTGGGTAAAAAAAGAATAATTATAATTAGGGGCATGTGTGGAGCATGTTGTGGTCTATTCGAAGAAATTATATGAAATTTTAAAATTGTTCTGCATTTACTATGCGTATTTGGTTATTCGGCGGTAAGAAAGTAAAAAATATAATTTGGCAAAGAAAAAAGGTTTTAGGACTAAAAATGTTATTAAAGAATTCTTGAAGGACCATCTAAGCCCTTTAAGTTATTATTATTTTGTAGGACTGCTTCGACGTTTACCATAATTTCCTCCCTCCCGTCACTGCTCGACTCTACTTTCTCCCTCATCTCTGGGTCTGCCGTTGCGATTTCTCAGCCATCACCGGTAAGTGCACCTCCTTCTTCATCCCATTATTTTCCCCTCTCCTCCTGTTTCTCTCAATCTATCACCTCCTCTTTTCTCAGTTTCAGTAATTAATGTTTAAATAGCATATTTATAATTCTCATTGATGTTTATTTCATTTGATACAAATTTTGCTTACGTTTTCTTGTATTACTACTGCAATTATTATTAGTATAAATACTTAATTTTGTCCAAAATTTGTTTGAAGTCCAGAGGGTTTGTTGCTTCTTTTTGCGTTTGGTTATTGTAGTAAATGTGTATTTTTGATTTAGGAACAGGAAAATAGAGAACTGCAAAATGTTTCTATTGCAAGGAATAATTATATAGAAGTGTGGATATAGGCTTTGGTTGGCAAATAGTATTGTCCATATATGCTTTAGTTGGTTTGGCGTGTTTATTTAGATTTTATGTTTTTCAAAGGGATAATAGTTGGACAGTGTTTTGAATATTGGGTTTTAGAAAAAAATTAAAGAGCTGAAGCTAATTGAAAACAGTGATAATTACCATCATGGTTTTTATACTCGATTATACAAAGTCCTATCAGTGCATCCATTTTTATTTGAAACTCAAAACATGTTTCTATATATGCAATCAATAGATTTTTCATCCCCTGAAAAAATCCAGAAATTCTTTTGTAGAAATGAAAAACAGAAGAAAATTAAGAAAGTACAAACCTAATAGACTCAAATTATGATATCTTGCATTTGCTGAGATTGTATCAGTAGTGGTTACTGCTTTGGGTTTTGTTTCTCACTGCAGAAGATAAGGCTGAGGTTCTATAAGAATGGAACCTCCATCTCCAGCACATCCTATTGCACAGTCAGTTTCACAGCTTTCTCAGACAAGTTCAGGTTCTACGCCAGCCTCCTTTTCTACTTCTAAGATTGGTATAGTAACTATGGGGATGTCTCCTGCAACATCATATCAAGTGCCTCCAGGATTGCCTAACACTCCCACAACACCTGGTCCTSCTGGAATTTCTCCATGCATACCTTTAGCTGCCAATATGGCTGTCACTCCTCCATCTGTTGATTCGTCTGCATTTCCAAAGCCCACAATGCAAACTGCTCCTATGCTTTCCAATAGTTCCATTCAACAACAGGGATACACCCCATATCCTTCTGTGTCCCATATGGCTGCTCCCCTACAGGGACCGTGGTTGCACCCCACACAGGTTAGCRTAATGCTAAGACCCCCATTTGCAGCGCATGCTCCAGCTTTTACCAATCCCTTTCCTTTGCCAGCTCGTGGCCTGCCACTCCCTTCTGTTTCAATGCCTGACACTCAACCTCCTGGTATTACTTCCACGGGAGCACCTTCTGGTGCCATTCTTTCTACAGCTTCCAGTAACSAGTCAACAAGTGGTATTGGGGTGAAGACAGAGGTTCCTCCTAGAACAGGTAATGCTCAAAGTTCATGTTAATGAATTTTGAATTTCTAGTTGCTTGCCTTATTCAAGAATTTTTATTTTTTCTGATGCTCTTCAGATGACAATAAAAAAGTTGATGAGGATACAAAAGATAGTTCTTCAATCAGTGAAGAACTGGAAGCTTGGACAGCACACAGGACTGAAACAGGAGCTGTTTACTATTATAATGCTATGACAGGAGAATCTACTTATGAAAAACCCACTGGGTTTAAGGGGGAGGTACTCAGGATTATTTTTTTAAGCCTTTGTTAATTGTAGTGACTTCAACTTTTCCTCCGTTACATAGCATGAGATAAAACTTGCAACTCAAAAATGTCCAAAAAGTTGAAAAATTTGTCATCAAATAATATTTTGAATCAAATCAGATAATTCTGATAAAATATTTCTCCATTTGTCTCTTCGGTGCTGTATCTTATTAGGCATTTTATTTTCTCATATTTTTTCTTTGATGAATCTCTTATCGGTTTATCATTGTAATTGTTTCATTTCACCTGAGTGTAGGCTGAGAGAGTAACTGCGCAGCCAACTCCAGTTTCATGGTAAATTTCTTATATATCCTTTAGTTCATATTTAATTCTCTCTTCAAAACCAGTTTTTATCTTTTATTTCTGAAGAATGCATTATCTTTTAGTTCATATTTAATTCTCTCTTCAAAACCAGTTTTTATCTTTTATTTCTGAAGAATGCATTATCTTTTGCCTAATGAATGTACTCATTTTGAAAGATCTGGTTTAAATAACTGCAGATGGTAATAAGTGGGGAAAATGATGGAAATATATTATGTAATACATTAATATTTAGTTTTGTATTATATATTAGAACTGATACACTAGTATGGACTCATCCCCTTTTCCTGTAAGCATCATTTGCAATTTTGCATCCKTTTTTCCTGCATGAATCAGTGGCTTCACAATACTTGAAATGCAATCCGTCTTGCTTGAGTTGTAGTATGGGTTTGCCACAACAAAGGTGTTTTTGATGCATATTTTAAAGGAGCTCAGTTCAAGCTTGGCTAGCTCCTATTATATGCAGTTTATCCTTTGGTTAAGAAAGTTATCAGTCTTTACTATTTGAGAGAATTGAATTTCATTTAGTCAAAACTTGAGCTTTTGAGCTATTCTGGGAATTAAAGCATGATACATTTCTTCCTCAATATCAAGTCCAACAAGGCATCGACAGCCATCAACAGGGCACTTTTCTGTAATCCAAGGGCAAAGTTCCATACCCACTGTACTGGGATCATGCTCAATCCATGCATCTGTCACTTATAATTGTGGTTTTGTTCAATTGGATAAAAAATGTTTAGCTGTTTGTAGCCAAAATTTGTTTTGAAGTGTTATCATTTGTTTTTAACTTGTAAGAAAATACAGAACTATTATGTAAAAACAATCGTTTTCTGTGAACATTTGTTAATTCTTTCAGGTTAAAAAGTACTGATCAATATTACTCCCTTTCCTTTGAACTTGTAAAGAAAAAAAAGGAAACTTTTTTTATGTTAAAGTAAACCATTTTTTKGTTTTCTTTTTTAAAAATATTATCCTACGTCATTTTTTGGAAGGAGGATTTGGAAATATATTAGATTAGTCAGAAAGTAACAAACATGTCGGTTCAACTTATTAGTTAATTGAATTTATAGACAAACTGGGTAATGTATGGGCCATGACCTTTTTGAACATTTAAACAATATGGAGGTGAAGTAATATTTTCAGATTCGAACTTTCCCATTTTCGGGAAGTGGACATTATCTGGGGTTGGAGCAAGAAGGAAATGGAGATATTCTTTCTCAGAAGGAGAGAGTAAAAAGAAGTTTGTTTAGTGAATCCCTGTTATTGGGTTAATGAATTATAGAGTTCTCATTTTCACACTCCGCAAACAGTTCCTAGAACAAGAGGCTTTTGTTGKCTTCCAACAGCTCCCAGAACAAGAACCTTTGGTTGAAGTGTAAACATTATTGGTTCTTTACCTGTACTCGTATATGTAGTCTCTGAGACACATGCAACCTTTCGATAGAGGGACTGCATAGTGGCACTACTTGATGTCTCCTATGAGATCCAGTTTAAACTCTTAACAGCATGATGAGCTAAACTGGAAATGGAGCTGCCTAAACAACTATGCATTGTGCATATTGACAGTTTAAATGCAGGGAGCATTAAATTGGGATGTCACTAGTTGAATCGAAAGGATGAAAGTCATTTGCTGTTGAGAAGCCCTTGTAATGTCATAACTTACGTGTAGGAAAACCGATTCAGTACTTCAGTATCCAAGTTCTTGTTTCAAGATTATTCCATAAATGAAACTATTATTCTTGACCAATCTCTTCTGATAATTATGCTTTTTCACTCCTGATTTAAATTAGAAATTATTGACTATATGTGAATTCAGTGGATACTGCAAACAGTTTTAAGCTTGCGGTTTGTCATTGTAGAATTTGATCTTGTTAGGGATAGAGAGTTTTAATAATCTTCTATAAGGATCGCTTTTCATGAAAATCTTTTTCTTTTAGTTGGGCAAGCAAGTGCTGCTATGAAGATTTATTTACTTTTAATTTGAAAAGGTGAATATTATTGTAATGCAAGGGCATTAATAGGGCCAAACTTGTAAAGAAAGTCATAACGGTATTTGATTTATATATGGTAGATCCTACTAAAGATATAATTCGRTTTAGAGGGCTCAAAAATCCGTTTCTCCTTTGATATCTACAAAGTGGATAATTAATATATAATAGGTTAGAAAGAAGTGAGTTGTCTATTAGTATTAATAGATCAATCTTTTCGATTAAGAATTTAAATCTCTACATCCTCATGCTTGGTTGGTGGTTGTATCTTAATATTTGATATAAATTATCCCGTATTGTCAATTTTAGCAATTGGTATGATGATAGAATTGGTAGACAGGATTCGTTTTTCAAATTGGTGGTATGTCATAATCATATCTTTGTTACGCTCTGTTCTGAGAAAGTGTTTTGGTCCCGAATAGATATTTTATCCCTTTAAGAAATGTCATTAGTTTCGATAATAAGAATTATTATGTTTAGGTAAGGCCATATTCAAATTTTCTGATGCTTTATTGTGTCTACTCATGGTTAGGGAGAAACTTGCTGGTACAGATTGGGCGTTGGTGATGACTAATGATGGAAAAAGATACTACTACAACATGAAAACTAAGGTATTATGCAGGCAAAGCTTATCCATTATCTCTATCTTTCTCTCTCTTCCGTAAACAAAACTTGCATATTGAGGCATTGAATTATCATGTGAGATCTATTTTATTTCTTTTGGAAATATTTTATTTAGTGGCTGGTTTAAGGTTGTTTGATGGTTGCTGATTGGGAAGAGGTTATTGAATAGCTGATGGGGAGGGGGAGGAAAGAGACAAATGGCACGGCAGAAATTTTATTTTTTTGTTTTCTTTTTTCCCTGTGATTAATTTTTAGATTAGCTTTCTACACAGATTATTTTATCGATACCTTCTTCACACCATTGTACTGAGYAACTACYATCAGCATGTCTAGTTGGAGTTTTCCTAGAGTTGGGAATCTAATAGTTCAGAAAACCCCTGGTAATTATCCCATGAATAAATGAATCTACTGCTGGGATCTCCATTTGACTGAAAGGTTTATATATCCTACTCTGTCGTTGTCAAACATATCCGATGGTCATATTATCTCCTGCCTTCTGTTTTTCTTTATTTATTGATGAAGATGTAAAATTTCATATGCTAATTTTGTCCATAAGTCAGCTTTCCCGTGCCTGAGTGAAAGCAAAAAAGTTAATGTTMCCCCTTGTTAGGCTAGAATCTCAGGCAAGAAGTGACTCGTCTGGAAATTTTGCTTTTCAGCATATAGCTCACCCGGACTTACTTTCCCAATAGCGGAATCGATAGATGTTCCAACGGAGCGGTAACTATAACCTATATTCCTTTACATCTTGCCTTTGCTACTTTTGAGAATGCCTTGGACCGAGACCAAAAGCAGCTGACTTTCTCCGTTAGCTACTTAGACTGAACGACGCAGAAGGGATTTTGAACGGTGCTAGACGACATGATTTGCTCCAGTATTGTTTTGTCGTGGTATYCGGCCTTAAGAGAGATATTTCATCCCCTCTTCAAATGAATAGGTACCAATGCCTGCCTTCTTGTACTAATTGATGCCTTAAATTAGTTGCTGCAATATAGCTTTACGAAAGCATGAGAAAAGCTATATTGCAGCAACTAATTTAAGGCATCAATTAGTACAAGAAGGCCGGCATTGGTACCTATTTATTTGAAAAGACTTGATTCCCATATGTAGTGATATTTTGGGAATTATTCAAATATATCATCTAGAAATAATAAATAAACTATCAAAATAAGCAGTCCTTTATAATTGACCATTTTATCTAAAATCTGAAGTTGCTAAAGAAGAAGTGTAATTTATGACTTCTCTGCCCATAATGCCCTCATAGTGTGTGGAGGTTCTTTAAGGTTCAAGCTGTCAAACTTGCAATGGCTCGGATGCAATTCTGGATCACCGTTTTATTTGCATATAAAAGATTGTAATAGTACACTAAGGAAACAGTTGCATGCTTGTTGTTCAATGTGGATTGTTGTTGCTGAAAGAGCTGATTTGAATGCAAGGATAACTGTGAATTGAACTATTGTTAGATAGGTTTAAATTTGGCTGGAAGCCTGCAACTTATTTTCTCTTATATGTGTGTGTCTCTGTGTGTGTGTCTTCCGTGTTTTTCTTCATACATCTAAGTTTTCTATATTTGCTCTGGTTTTAGCTTTCAAACTGCTTGTGTTTTGAACATACTTGCGTATAGTTGGTTGTTAATATTGCAATAGTTCTTAAAGGATTATGTCGTCTTTCTCCTGAAGTTCCAAATGCAGTAATGTGTAATATCTCTTGATTGTTGAAGTGTTAAATGTATTGAATTACACTTTCTTGGATAGCTTATGGTTTTGCATGATTTGGTAATTTAACAAGATGAAATTAGTCTTTTCAATTTTACATATTGAAGTTGATCTGTTATTATTGGAACCGGCTGTGGCCTGTTTGTCTTCTCTTGATTGACTTTTGAAACTATTTCTGATTCTCCATCATAACCTAGTATGATATGGTTGAAGTTTTATTCGTTTGTATTGTTTGTTAATGCTTATTGTATAGTAATTTCTATTATTTGATGTCTTTTTTGTGTCTTCAATCAGTTGAGCAGCTGGCAAATTCCCAGTGAATTAACTGAGTTAAAAAAGAAGCATGATGCTGATGCTTTAAAAGCACAATCAATGTCGGTAACAACTCCTAACATATTAACTGAAAAAGGATCAACTCCGATTACTTTGAGTGCCCCTGCTGTTAACACAGGTGGTCGTGATGCCACAGCTTTAAGACCCTCAGGTGTTTTGGGGCTATCATCTGCGCTGGATCTTATCAAAAGGAAGTTGCAGGATTCTGGTACCTCTCCTACAATGTCACCAGCTTCAGCTTTGTCTGGAGCTGTATCATCAGAAATAGATGGTAGGAAAATAGTTGAGGAAACTGTAAAGGGTCCAGAAAATGAGAATAGCAAAGACAAACCAGGAGATACCAATGGAGAAAGTAATTTGTCTGATTCCTCTTCGGATTCGGAAGATGATGACAGTGGACCAACAAAGGAGGAGTGTGAAATCCAATTCAAGGTATTACTCTATTCTATTTCTCATAAAGACYATATGTTATACTTGCTAAACTAGAGGAATTTCTCTTCTATGTTGAGAGTTGATAAAATAAAATTTGTCTTATTTAACTTGAAATATCACTCTGGTGACAATCAGTAGTTGCTGATAACATGAAGTCAAGCAAACAGCAACTGTTTAGTTTTGATAGGGGATTGAAGTTAATGTTTCCCTGACCTGTCTCCAGATATATTTATTCCCTTCCCCCATTTCGTTTTTCTGGTGGAAATTGCTGAAATTTTTGCTCCAAGCTTATTAAAGATAGCTGCATCTATGCTGGCTATTGGCCTTGCCTGTCTCTTTTTATTCTTAAAAAAATATTATTTTCTTTTTTCTCTTTGTCCACTGTTGGTGATTACTTTCTGATGTTTCAAACATCTATGTGGAATTTCTAGGAGATGCTCAAGGAACGAGGTGTGGCACCATTCTCAAAATGGGAGAAGGAACTTCCAAAGATAGTATTTGATCCTCGCTTTAAGGTTTGCCGAGTCTGCATATTTAAAATACTCTCTATATTAAACTTACAGCCTCTTCACTGTTTAAATATTTTGCATGATTACCTTTTTCTGTACTTCTATATGCCCGCCGTGACTAATTGAGTCCTTGGTCATTATCTTGGAGCTTGTGTGCTTTCTATTTATGCCAGCCTTCATTGAATGTGTTAATCTCATGGAAATGTGTTGTTCTTGGGTGCTGCCGCAGCCATTGTGACTTTTACTCCTGGTTTGTATGCCTGCCTATCTCTGCTGCAGTTGTCTAAAGGATGATTCCTGCTTTGTGAAGTTTGACTTGCAGAGTTGAGAAATGAATATCCTTTGTCATTGTGGGAGTGGGTAGAGGACAGGAATGTAGAACTGCAATTTGTTTATGCCTGGAGCTGATGTGGTTTTTGTGTATATGGTTGGGGCATTGGAGTGGACTTACGCGGATGCCTTCCTAGTCATGCCATGAGATTGAGTTGCAGTAACTTTGAAARATGATAATTGCATGGAAATGGAGACCTTTTACTTTTCAGTAAATTAAGGAATAGCCCTCCTTACCATGAAAACATCCAAAAGAAAATAAAGGAGAAATGGTAGATACTCACTGTAAATGCAGAAGCATGAAAACAAAATGGAGAAGTTTTAGGTGTCCTTGAGATAGTGCGAGAGAGACAGAGAGAAAGAGAGAGAGAGAGAGAGAGAGAGAGAGATTCCATCTTGTTCATTGCCTTTTATGTAGAATGTAAAGGTTTTCTTTATCTAGTAAGGCGCTGAGGATGCTACTGAACCTTAGCAGCTATTGGTGCATTAAATCATAGGTATATGCCCATTGACCTCCTCTTTTTATGCAAGATAGTCCAGGATTGTATATGTTGGTGTATTTACTCATTCTTTGCACTTGATTGGTGAGATGAATTTCAGTCAGAGTCATTTGATTACTGAGATAGACGTTGGGATTGTTCCTCTTGGTTGCTACTTTCGCCTTCTATTTCTGGTGAGAATCTCATCTGCTCATTGAGTTTTTCATTTTCCTCTTCTGTTTCTTTTTTGTTTCCTTTTGCCATCACAACTAGCAAATGTTTCCTGGTAGCTCATGCAAAATGTAATAGCGTTTACGCACTTCCTTCTTTTTATATGTTTAAGATTGGAATATGAAGAAATACTGTTTTGCATAGCATTTTGACATGGTGGAATGGTTATATAGATATGGCCTTCTATTTTGGGCTTGCATATGAAGTGGCTTGATCTTGTGATTGTTACCCTTTTGCTTTACTGAACCTTTTGTTCAAAATAAGCTAGCATTTGTGGTGCTTCACTATCCTGAAAGATACAATATTCAAATCATTTTGAGTTTTCTTACCTTAAGCTTGTTTTTTATAATTATCCTTGATGAGTGAAAACAAAACATTTTGTTTTCAAGGTAGGAGAAGCCCCTTTTAAGCACCTCTGAAACTGCAACTTTTTTCTGAGCTCTGTTCAAATTGTGGTGCAAATTATTGCACAAGATTCCATAGACAAATAGGGAAATTTAAGATGGTTAACCGTGTATACCTTTGAGTTTGTTTGCAACTATAGAGGGTTACTCTCATGGGCTAAATCCTGAAAACAGGTAATGGTTCATTTTTGTGTATACACAAGATCTAGCTTTCATAGAGCAATTTAGTTGATCAGAGACTAGTCCTTGTGAACTTGATTTCTTTTCTTGTTAGGATGATCTGTTGTTCTGCATGATCTGTTTATTAACTCAACTCATCTTTAATCACTATGACCAACAACAAGAAAGTCATGATTTTTAGTGGTCTTTGCTTAAACTTGTTTTCCCCTATTTTTTTACAGCTCAAGAGTTTCTTTTATGATTATATCTTGAAGGAAGAAAAAAAAATCCCTCTTGAAACAATTTTTGGGTTAGACATCTGGTGTTGTTGACATAAGTTGGGTGCTCATGCAGGTTATCATGTATTTTCTTCCTGTAGAGAACTGCTATATGCCATCACTTAAATACTGATGTGCAAGTGTCTAAAAGTTTGGAACTTGTGGGGTGACTCCTGAACAGTGATCTAAGTGCCCAAGGACAACTTGGAGATCCATTTAGGCAAGCAAGGGTGAAAGGAAAATTATGTTGTATTTGATGTTTCTTGGACTATTTTCATGTCTCTGGGCCTTGGTTGGGTGAAACATCTATACTTACTATATCATTTAGGCAAGCAAGGGCAAAAACAAAATTATATTGTATATGAGGTGTCTTGGCCTGTTGAAACATCTATATGTATATTATTTCTCTCCCTTTGTCTCTTACATACACACAAATACACATGCATGTGCGTGCACAGACAGACAGAGAGAGAATAGTTCGATACCTAGATTAGTGATTATAATCTGAAGTTTCCTTTTTCTGTAAATTGTTATGACCTCAAGTTGATAATTCGTTTTAACCACTTCATTGAGATTATTGATGCACTTTTAAAACCTTTTAAATGCTTACTAACTGACTTTAGGGTCTTCTTGTGTTCTTTGCCTCAATATTATGTATATAGGTGCAATTTTTATTTCTGTGCATGTGAATTTTTATACACATAGTCGATCATCAATGAATTAGTGATTATAGTGTAAAGTTTAATGATTAATTTCAAGCATTCTATTGATCGATCCTTGATGTATTGTTTAAAACTTTAAATTCTTACTGACTGATGTAAGGATTAGCCTACGTCTCTATATTGATTTCATAATCCTTCTTTATATGAGCATATGTGAATCGTCAACATGAAGTGTAGACAACCTGAAACTGGAGGTGGCTGGTGGTTGCTGTCATTTCACATCACAATTTGTAACTTGACTATTAGTTCGTGCTTGGACTATGTGGCATTAATAGTGCTAGACCTATCTTAGCCGTCTATGTTATGGTGGTGCTCAGCTCCRGTTGTGGTAGTAGATCCTGTTCCTTTTGCCCATGATTAGCTGGATTGTTAGGTGCAAGCTTTGTGGAAGCTAGAAATCAATGCCTGTACTTAGAAGACATTTGAGGAGGTAAAACCATTTAGTTGTGAATATGTTTTTGAGAAGATTTAAGTAGTCAGAAAGGATGGGAGCCTAAGGTGAAGATTCTGTTGGCAATTTTTATGGCAGCATAAAAGGACCATATATAAGAGCTATAAAATAAAACCAAGTCTAGAAGACTTTGATGAGGTACAAGAGATCAAGACTCTCTCTATCAGCTGTGGTGGAAGAAGTTTAAAGAGTCTTTTAAGTGTTTGACTTTTAATAGGGTGCAGCCAATTTTAACCTACTATGAATCTTATACCTGCATTGGCTWTTGTTTTCTGTTGTATATTTTGTTTTATGATGTTTTTAATCCAAAGACCTTAGTTTGTAAATTAGCCATTGCTGGCAAAACAGTTGTGCATGAGGGAAAACAAGTTCTCAGCTTTCATCTCATCAAGGATAATGTACTATGATATGTTGCTTTGGAATTTATCCTTGTCCTGAAAGAACTGATACCTCTTTTATTTGCTCTTCATATGTTTCTTGGTTTTCTATGCATGTTTACCCTTTTCATTTTTGGATGTGAACTATGGTTGGAGGTCTACGGCTGATGTCTTGTTTATTAGTTCAAGTTCGTTCTCTCTTTCTGTGTGTGTCTCCTAGGCTCTGATCGATCTCATCTATTTACTTGAAGTAYGCGGCTCTTTTCTTGTTTTAACCATGATTAGTTTTAATTGCAGGCCATTCCAAGTCATAGTGCTCGAAGAGCCCTATTTGAGCACTATGTCAGGACACGTGCTGAAGAAGAACGGAAAGAAAAACGWGCAGCTCAGAAAGCTGCAATTGAAGGGTTCAAGAAATTACTTGATGAAGCGAATGAGGTTAGATGTCATTATCGTAATATGACTAATGTTGCAATATCACTGTGACAACATATGGTTCTCAGCTGAGGCTATTAACTTTTCATTCTAACCTGCTCTCTCTATCACTCAGGATATTGGTCACAACACTGATTATCAAACATTTAAAAAGAAATGGGGTAATGATCAGCGGTTTTTGGCCTTAGAACGGAAAGAAAGGGAGCTTTTATTGAATGAAAGGTATGATTTCAGGAAGTGCTTTGCACTTGTTGAATATTTTGCATATGTACTGCTATGCTTTCTTCCCCTTGTCCACCATATACCTTGTTAAATCTTGTTAGAGAAGACCACAAGAACTTCCTAACGATTAATTGGTGTAATTCAAGATCATGGTCAATGGTCCATATGTCATTGAAGTGGTGATTAAGCTCTGTACTTGATCATTTGCTGACAAGCAACCCAACTTTACCTGGTTATTCAGAAATTCAGGGTGTTTATTTCTTCTGACTTGTAAAGAAACTAGCCACTCGACTTGGGCCTCACAACCTCAATTATTTTCAAGTATACAAGCTTTCCGTCATTAGACCATTGTGGAAAAAAAGTTTTGCGTGTGCTTAGAAGGAATGGTACGTAAGCATCCAAATCATAGGAGAAAGAAAAAATAAAAGAAAGTAAAACGAGAAGTTTTCAATGGATTGTAAGTATGCTAGAGTATTATCCCTGCTGCGAGAAAGGTTTTATCTTCATGACAAATCCTGTATTAGTAAAGTTTTGGAAGTGACACTTTTGTGTTTGTTTATGATGGAACTGAAGTCACTAGGAATTTCTTGGAGAAAATATGATATTCTGGTTTAGATAAAATCTTTTGTYGCAAATCCTTAAGTAGGGACTTCAAAACCCCACCAAATTACCCTTGGGGGAAAGGGGGGTAGTTCGATTCTATAAACACAACTGCAACCTTATAATATGTAGGTAAGAGATGAATAGAAACAAGAGAGAGAACTGAGTTGGGATGGGGGGGTCGTGGAAGGCTGCTGGTGAAGTTTGACTGTATCTTGTTAACTGTTTATATTTGTATCAAAGGAAAAAGTTCCATTACCTAAATTGTCCCAAAAGCATCTTTAGACTGATTGACTAATTGTTTGTTTAAATTAGCTAATCCCTTCCTACTTATTTATTTATTTAGAATATTTTTGTTTCTTTTGTCCATTCTCACATTGTTATGATTTTATGTGTTTCTTGAAGTTCTTGTGATTGCTTTTCTGTGGAWWGTTTTCGGAGCTGAAATAATTCAACCTCGTCTTAAACAAGTGTTTTAAACTTATCTTGGAAAATGGACGGGTCATAATATTTATTGTTCCATCTAAATTGTTTTTCTGGAGCATGTCTAGGCGATCAAACAAAGTAATGTGTTGTGGTTATACTTGTTTAGCTTCTTATATTATTACTGGCGTCCCCTAGTACTCAAAATGTTAGGGTATGTATGAAGAATGGGACAACGCATGCTGTTTCTGCTATTATCTGCTGAGCTGTCGAGCTTGCTCTACTGCAGGGTCCTTCCTCTTAAAAGAGCTGCTGAAGAAAAGGCCCAAGCAGCTCGTGCAGCAGCTACATCTAGTTTCAAGGCCATGCTTCGGGAAAAAGGAGACGTTACACCTAATTCACGCTGGTCAAAGGTCTGTTAGTTATCATGCTATGTCCAGCCAGTATTGTCTTTTACCAGTAATTGTTACAATAAGATACAACCTGTCAGCTCATATCTGTGCAAGTTCTGTTCATATTCTTTAGATACACTAGTTTCTCCTGTTTGTAATGCATATCTGTACTGGCTATCTCCTCGGATTATTAGCTGACGAGATTCTTGATCAAATTGAACTGAAAGTTTGGCAAGCAGAAAAAAACAAATTCATTTCTTTCTGGAGTTTTCCTGGGCATACCACTTTTAATACGTGATCCTGATGACTATGGCCAGGATGATCAGTTCATAACTGGATGTTAAAGAATGTTTTCTGTCGTTGTTGTAGACCAAAGATTAGTTTGTGAGATAGTGCTCATCTGGTTAGGATTGAAAATGGTCGGAAATTCTTCCTTGAAATGTTTTAATTTTCAATCTATTCTCCGTGAAAGTGTTTTGTTTTTCCAGAATCACCATTTTTAGCTGCTAAATTGTCACTGCAAGCAGTATTTTGCTCCTCTGAGGTTCTGTGCATTATTATCTTCTGGCAGGTGAAGGATAGTTTACGGAATGATCCTCGATATAAGTCCATTAAGCATGAAGATAGGGAGCTACTATTTAATGAATACGTTTCGGAGCTGAAGGCTGCTGAAGACGAGTTAGAGCGAGTGTTAAAGGACAAACATAATGAGGAGGTGCGGGAAATTGCTTTTTACTTGTCTCAGGATACCTTATATTGTCCGTTTGTATTTTACATTTAAAGTTACACCTTGAACGTTGCAACATATACATGGTTCTTGTGAGAAGCTAGTTACATCAGTCAAATTTTATTTATTTATTTATTTTAATAACATATTTTGGAAGCAACCAAAGTTAACTTGATGGCCTTTAAACTACCATCGAGCACAATGATCCGAATAAATCTAACCTGAAATTTTTTATGACAGTAAGCAGGAAATTAGTGTCTTTTTGAGTTTTGTTAGTGCTCAAACAAATGCCAATGTCCTATAGCAGTCTCCTTACTTTGTTGTTCTCAAACCTTCACTTTCTCTTGATACCCCAAAAGAAAAAGGGAAAAAGAATCTGAACTTCAGTTAGTCGAACAATTGGTGGAAGCAAGAGGGACAACAGGAGGAGGGAGAGAAACATTGGAAGTCCTGTGTCTCTATGTATTATGATGTTGTAAAGAAATGTACTACAGAGATCTATAATGGTTCGGTTACATCAGAGATTACAATATCCTGACAACCAAGAAAGTTAAAAAAATGTTATGATCTAAAAAGTTGAGTTGCAAAGAAACTTGGCTGAAATCACATTTAATGATGATTCGTTTAGCTAAAACTGAACTTTTGGCTGACTTGTTTCTCTATTTATAATACCTGGGTATTTTAGAAGTTGGCCAAAACTTTGGGTTTGCTACTCAAGGTTTTGAATTTCTCCCCACAAGTTTCTCAATCTGGACTCACGTAGCCTTCAAGTTGCATGCTTTTATTGGTCAAGTATTTGGAGAGGGCTCAGAGTTTTGTGACAGTAACTGTAGAGTACAAGATTTGGTTTGTTGACTAAGATTCATAGCTTCTAATATTTGAAATTCCCTTGATGTAGCATTTATGATTTTTTGGTTATTTTGTTTCTTTCATTTTTTTGGTTTTAGAGAAGGGGGGGTGGGGGTGGGAGGGGTTATTAACATCCATGTTGAATGCCAATTTCTTTCCTTATGCATGTTTGATAGTTGAATGCAGGAACTAGGAAATAAACAGATATTAATACTTTTAACAGATTAATCAGAGTAACTGCAATTGTAATGATGGCTTCTAGAATTGGAATGACCCAAGAGAGCTCAATTCTGATGTATTGATACAAATGTAACATAGCTGCTGCTCTATTACAAAACCAAAGACTTTATCGGCCAGCTATAATATTATGTTACCCTAAAATGGTAAAGAACAAAATTCATATAACTGTCAAAACTAAATCTAGGTTMTGAACAAAATTTAAGCACTGCCACAGTTAAAGGAAGAAAAGAGCTATTAGTTGGATGCTCCTATTGATTCAGTTGTGAAATKWAAAATGATTGTGGTAGAGTTGCTGGATTGTTTTTGTGTTACATTGTCTTAAACTTGTGTATTGTCAGGAGAAATTGAAAGAAAGGGAGCGGGCTCTACGGAAGCGGAAGGAAAGAGAAGAACAAGAAGTGGAAAGAGTGCGACAGAAAGCTCGTAGAAAGGAGGCAGTTGAATCATATCAAGCTTTACTAGTTGAAATAATTAAGGATCCTCAGGTATTCTTTTTGAGTATTTTGTTTAATCTTTTTAGCATTTTTTTGTTGAACTAGTTATAACATGGTATCGATATGTGGGTTTTCCTGATGATTATAAGAAGCTAATCTCAACGAATCTCGCAATTTGCAGAATTTTCTTCCATAGGTTCCGTCACAGTARTAACAATCTATTAACAGTTCAAGGTATTTATTGTTAATGTGGAAAGAGTATGCAGGGACCACCTAGAACCACTAAAGAAAGTGAATAGAAGTGTCTATTTGAGTGGAGATGTCTTGCAATGTGAAAACCAACTTCTGTATCTTTCAATATGGAAATTCTAGGGTTTCACAAACTTCTTATTTTGCTCTTGCTAGTTGCACGTAAATGCTAGGATCTACCTATTTTAACTGTAGTTCCACTGTTATTCAATTCCCTGCTGTTTATGGTGTTCAATCATCCTTCAAATCTCTATGTTATCCTGTTTGTTTTGCCTTGAAGCACCCAYACGTGCATTAAAGGATTGTTTCTAACCTCTGCTTCTAAGTGAGGAAAATATAGTTGTAAGATTCAGGAGTTTGAAGTGCTAGAAGGATCAAAGCTGACATTTTTCGTAAGGGAACTTATATGATAGAAAACCAAGCCAAAGAGTCTGGGGCATAGAGAAAACCATTGGGTTGGAGGAATTTTCAATAAAGCTAAATATTCCAGCTTACGGCTGAAACTAGTATGACAATAAACTGCAAAGACATATTGGATCCTAATCTGTATTGAGCTCTATTTTGCTATCCAGTGATAACTCAAAAACTAACTGTTGGACCTGCAGCAGTCTGGATGTGAAGTGAGAATAAGAAAGATTAATAACTCTGCTCGCATTCCTTCCCCCGGCACCAGAAGATGAGAAAAAAGAAAAAGAAAAAGMCTCATAAATGAAGTGTTTCCCCAGCTTCCATTCCTTTCCTCTCAGTGCCTTTGGAAGAACTAACTTCATGGTCTGTTCCGTCTACCCAACATATTCTTCTCTTATTCCCAACTCTTCTCTATCTCTAAAACCTTTTTGCCACAGTTCTTGGATTTTATTGAAAAGAAGACCTCTAAGGAATAAAGAATTCCCAACACTGTATCACTATTGCACTAGTCAATGAAATCTTCATAGCTCTAAAATTTTTTTTACACGTTTCTTGGTTTTTTTTTTTTTTTTTTTTTGAAAAGAAGAGCACATGGAATAAAAGAGATTCTGAACCCTGTACTACTATTGCACTCGTCTGCATTGCAACTTAAAGACCTAAGGAAGCAGTAACTGTAAGCTTACTAAATCTAACATCCAGCACGTAGTATCATGTGTCTGTACTTGGAAATCACATATTAGAAACTTGASTAAATCATGGCAGAAGGCCTTCATAGAATAAAGAATTTGATTTTTGAAGTTAGTACTGCCTATTGAATTGGTTGAAGGACACTAACATTGGATGATCCAAATACATGATGACTTATCCAGTGACAGTAGTTTTTTAATATGACTTGTTTTGATATCTGCTGCTCATAATGAAAGAACTGAAGTGAATAATTTCTTTCAAATGGATAGTATGATTAACTGGATAAGCTCATTCACCTTTGCTTTCAGCTTCACTTTTCTTCTCATGATTTAATTTATTTGTAATTGAGAAGTAATCAATAGCCAAAATTGGTCAAGTATAATCTTCGTAGGTCTCATTTGCTTGATTTTGTGGCTCCAATCATTTATCTTTTATTGGTCTAAAGCTTCAAGATCATGTGCAATGATAATTTGTTGATGATATAGTTGTTTAATAAAAAATAAAAGTGAAATAATCAGAGACCAATCTGGTGTTTATAGCTTTCCTTTCATTTCTGTTTAGATCAGTCTTTGATGGTCTCATGTTTCTTTGATTTATTGGTTTGCGACTATAGTGGCCGTGCATCCCTCTTTTTATCTTGAGGCTGTATTTATTTTGAGAAAGTGGAAATTCAGGACATTTCAAATAGAAATATGGACATTTTATCTATCTGCGAAGGAGGGAGGATATGTATATATTTTTTTCTGTTTCTCCCCTTTTCATCACATGAATTTCCTCAATTCCCTTACTTTTCCAGCTATTCCCTGCAAGCTGCAATTTCTTTTSTCTTCTTTATTTGATCATTATCTTAAATGTTTGTATTAGTAGTCAGTTATCCATGCAGCTTTGTTGTTTGCAATGTACTATCTCAACACTTAAATAAGGCTTCAGTTGGATACCTTAGAAATTTGTGATGCTATTTTTTCTTCTTGGTACATTAGGCTAGTTGGATTGAATCAAAGTCGAAATTGGAGAAGGATCCTCAAGGGCGTGCTGCTAATCCTCATCTTGATCAATCTGACCTGGAAAAGCTTTTCCGTGAACATGTTAAGACATTACAGGAGGTATGCTTCTTTTCCAATGATTCAATGTGTGGCCTTAATAGTGCACTTCCATTGGGATCCTCAAAAGTGGTTTTTAATGATAGAGGGGAAARTTTTTAGTCCTTGTATGTACATCCATTCTTGTGATCAGGATTGTTTGAACATGGCAATGCTTATCTGAGTTACTTGTAATTGAACTCTGTTCAATAGTTGGCAGTCATTGTTTATGCACTTTCTGTGCTTCTTCTATTGTAGTGATTAATAATGAACTCTGCATTTTTAAACAAAGGTGATTATAAAAGAAGATTCGACACTAATCAGCGGTATCTCTATGATTTACTCTTYAATGCCTCATTATCCAGACGTTGCTGAATTAATGGGTTGATAGGTAGGAGCCCTTCTGTTATATGTAAAATTAGAGGTGAAGATTAGTGGTTGGGGATCCTATACATGAAACTTGTATATTATAACTCTTTGGATGATCCTCGCATCAACAACATATTTTCCTAGTTAACATTCTAAATTATGCCTGGGAAATTTCGTTGTCTCTTAACTTAATCTTCGTGGTTTATAGAGGTGCTCATCAGAATTCAGAGCTCTGTTAGCTGAGGTTATAACCGTGGAAGCTGCAGCTCGAGAAACAGAAGATGGCAAAACAGTTTTTACATCTTGGTCAACTGCTAAACTTCTTCTTAAATATGATCCTCGCTATACAAAGATGCCAAGAAAAGATAGGGAATCCTTATGGCGCCGACATGTTGAGGAGATCCAGAGAAGACAAAAGTCTGCACCTGATCAAGAAACAGAAAAGCACAAGGAAGCAAAGAGTAGAAGTTCTGTTGACTCTGGGAAACATATATCAGGATCTAGGAGAACTCATGAAAGAAGGTAGTTCTTTAGCTTCCAATCTTGGAATACATAAGATGAGGTTATCAATTTGAGAAATAGTGCTAGAATGGCTCTCCTTTCTAGTTCCAAAGTTATATCTCGGGGATATTCCAGGAATCACTGATGAAATGATTTTGATTACCCTCTCTCTTATCCACGACTTTAGTGATGTCAGGACATGGATAATTTACCTTGTCATTGTTCTTTATGGAGAGGGCTTTTTGGCTCTTGTACTGCTGAATGCTGATCCAAGTAGTAAGTTTTTTTCTTATTATACTGATTGGCGATTTGGGAGCATGTAATTTTTAATTAGCTGCTGATGTAGTGGTATAAACTGTGGTATTATTTTGACGCTATGATTGTATCTGTACGCACATTTATGCTTAGCAAATTGTGTTGTTTTGATGGTAGGGGAGGGTGATTTCAAATTAGTGCCTTGACATATTCTTTGTTGCAATTTAATTATGCAAACAGAAACTGATTAAGTTCAGTGAAATGRAGGTCAAGAAACATGTCAGACTACATCGCAGCACTCCTCACTGTTAAGGTGTGATTTGGATGGAAAAAGGTAATACAAAGACGGGGAAGTCGAAGATAGGTTGAATGGTAAACTTCATGAAATCAAGATTTGTGGGGGAGATGAAGTTGACGAGGAAGATGGGAGTTAAATTGGTGCAGAATCTTCGTCTTCAAACCCGCAAATGCTAAGTTTTACATTTCTGAGGTAAAAAGGGTTTCATTACTAAAAGAAGATTACAGCACTGGCGTACAAGCCTGGAAGGCTGTGGCAAACTTGTCCGATTCAGATGGGTGTTTGTAGTCTTCTCAAAAATCCATTTGTTTCAGGCATGTCCAGATTGTCTTAGCCTCATAGGGGCAAATGGTAAATAGCTGTACTTGTGTCTTTGTGCTTGAGCTACAAGGAGGAGCAAAGTGGCTGACAGCATATTGTGGCCATGTCTCCACTCCAAAGGGCTCCCCCGAAAAGCATTTGAATTGGGCATTGAAGAAGATGGTACATCTCGATCATAGCACCGATTTAACTAGTTTGGGCCAAGCTTGTAAGCTAAACGAACTCTGAAGGTCCCCCAAGATTCATACTGCTATGACAATGGGTCCTCACAATCTTCAACCGGTTGAGGAATTTTTAGTATCTCAAGAATGTCCTTGGGATGAAAGCCGACCAAGAAAAGTTCTATTCCATCTAGGGGTGTTRGGAATGATAAGTGATCAAACCTTTAAATTTGTAAGATGGTATAGGTTTGGTGTGATAATCTTCAAGTTAACTGAGGAAGGCAGCCCAAATGTTGATTTTATCGTGGTTCCAAGTTCTCCATTCAAGTCCCTGTTGAAATAATCCTCGTGCCTACCAACCTTGCTTGCATAAATTCAGAATTTCCAAAGTATCTAACTTTCTGAAGCTTAGGGCCAAGTAAACTATATTTCCAGCGATATTTGAGATTCCTCCAGGCCTTGCGGAACACTCTCCACACTTGGGCGAGAACCTCAATTCTCCAAGAAACTTTACTATGACATGACTTAGGCTAGATGCCATCCGAATGAATCACTACCATCGTGCTTATTGAAGAACCCTGACGGAAACTCACTTAGGCAGTGGCAGACAGCCTCAAGTCTCGAGGCAAAGAGAAGCTGGCAAACTCAGAAAGACATGAACGCTGGACATAATTACAGAGTATACCGCTCGAAGTATAGCCTGTAATCAACACATGTCCTTCCCGACAACTTGGGGAGGAGTTTCTTCCGTTTCAACCATTTTTGATTTTCTTGTGACATTCTACTGAGGTAGCATAGGCTAAAACTCCCTCTTAGATCAGGCTACTCAATAGGGGGGTAAGACCTAGCTCCGTGTTTTTGGCCTCTTCAATTTTTCTTGAAGTTTTTTTTTGAATTAATGTTTTTTAAGTTAAACACGAATCAAATGTCTTTTACATTTTTAATTTACGCAAAGTTTTTGAAAATTTAATCATTAAGCTTTAAACGAATCATCGTCCCCTTACATTTTTATTCACAAGGTGTTAGTTTTTTTCGAAACTTTAAATGTTGTTAAAATATAAATATGAAGGAAAATATCTGGGAAAAAAATAAACAAATGTTTCCAAAGGCCCTCTTTCTTTGGGGGGGAAAAAAAAGGACTTTTTATTTTTCCCCATTGATCTCCCCCCAAAGTTTTTTTTTTTTTTTTTGGGAAGTTTTTTTTTTTTTTTTCATCAACCAACAATCTCAGCTCTCCAGACTTCGGAAAGAGGGTTTGGGGGCAGTTTTTTTTTATTTTCAAAAAAGGCAAAAATTTCAATTTAGAATTTCTATTTTTCTACTTAATTTTTAATTCAGTTTGGATCAAATAGCTATATTACCTACTACTTATATACTATTAATACTATTTCACATACTTTAATTACTACTTTTTTTGAAAGCGGCATCCTATCCTCTTAATTTTTAGTTTTTTTTTTGTTTTAGATATATCAGCAAAGCGGCCATACAGCTTTGTAAATTTTTCTTTTCTTTTCTCTCATATCATTTTGCACCAACGTCTTTGTTTTTTTTTAACTGCCTTGGATTTAGGCATTTCATTTTGTTGAATTGAAAAAATAATTTCTTTTTTTTTTCTTTTTTTCTCCTTTTGCACAATTTTGCAAAAAAAGCAAGTTCTTTTATTTTGTAAAGGCTTGCTTTTTTTTAGAAAACATTTAAGGCTTTTTTTCAATTTTACGAAAAATGACAACTTAACCAATTTCAAGAAAAAGCAGAAGAGCCTTTATTTAATTGGGCGAAATGGCTTGAAAGGCGGGGTTTTTTACATTTTGTTTGGCAATTATTTGGGCTTTTTCTAGGCAATTAGGCATCTTTAACTTTTTTGGATCAATTTATACAAAGAAAAACATAGCAACCAAAGAAATGTGAAATCAGGAAAGAAAGCGCAGGAGAGGAAACTTCCCATTTCCTTTTTGAAATGGCGGATGGGAATCCTGAAAAGGGAACCATAACACGAATCCAAGAAAAAATTTTAGAAAAAATTAAAGAAATTGATACTAATATCGAAAAATTCTAAGCTACAACATTTTCTTAAGATTTTTGTTTAATTACAAGGGATTGAAAACTTCTTCCTATTTTACCAGAATTTTTTTGTTGCCAGGTTACTAATCATCTTTTAAATATGGGGCGAATTTCTTTTCCCCCTCCCCCCCACCCCATTTTAAAGAAAAAGTAAGACGAAAGTTAACAGTTTTTTCTTATTTCTTTAACTGCTTTTATACATTCTTTTTTAGCTATAATTTTTCTTTTGTTAAGTATCTTTAACTTTTTTTTTTTTTGTCCTATGGAAATCCATCTATCGCAAAATTTTTTTAGTTATACTACTTCCTTTTACCTTTGTTTACGGCAAAAAAGAACAAATTTTCAATACGGAAAATTTGTACTAAGCTTGGGGTGTTTCATATTTAATTCAATCAGAACAAAGACCAACAGACAGAAATCAACTA
>MEJB01000083.1:32225-178755 GCA_001752375.1 Rhazya stricta
CGTATGAGATCATAGAGAAGGAAAAGAACAAAAGGCAAACAAGATGAACTCCCAATTATTGATGATAAAAGAGCAAAGCCAGGGAATCTTCTCTGCACTATCGTATGAGATTCATATGAAAAAAGGTTAAACTTTGTTAATCTTTGTTCGAGTGTGAAACTGAATCGCTGTGGTGAAATTGGGAGTAAGTTCTTTTTATCTTTATCATTTTTACTATTTTGTAATATTAATTTGTCTGGAATATCAATACCAATTTAGTAATATACTCTTTTTTACGGCCAAAGAACAATCATGAAATTATAGTGTGTCATATTTATTAATCAGACAGACAACAGACAGAATATAATTGAGATAAAGATAGATGCAAATCTCACTCAAGCTTAGTCGAGCTATGAAATGTTCCACGGGGTACGTTTAGAACAATGATTAATCATTTTCCTCATTATTTTGTAAAGAATGTTTTACCTGTTTCTCAATACTACAATTTCTTTAGGTTTTCACTTGAAATTAGTAAAATGACTGATATATTATCTCCTGCACATGAACACTTTTGGAACCAAATTACAAAGGAGCAGCTCTGGAGCTAAATGCATAAGATAATATATTATCTCTTGCAAATGAACACTTTTGGAACTAAATTAGAGGGAAGCAGTTTTGGAGTTAAGTGCATAAGATGATAGCTATGTAAACTATTTATGAGCACAAAGTGATTTTTCATCAGTTATTGATGTTGTGAAAAAGGAAATCAACATATCCAATTAGATTATGTGGGGATTGTTCTTATAAACTTAAATTAAGATTGGACAAAGCTGAGTTAGTTATATTTGTTCTTGATTTTCTTAACATGTTTTTCATATTATTATTTGATTCTTTGTTGCCTCCTCTGTTATTTATCTTCTAAATAAGTGCATCTACTCATTCACCAACAATAATCTTGTCCATTCATGTTCTTATGTGTCTACATATTTCTTGCAAATCATGTCTTGACTTGTGTTGGCCTAATTAAAGTAGTTTATGAGCTGGTTTATTCTCTTATTGATATAGTTACGATGATTTTCTGATTAATTAATAACTATGATGTGGTCAATATCTAAAATTGGAAGTTATGAAAGTTTGTGTTTCATCCGACTTCAATTATTTCTTTTGTGTCCTTTTTAGCAATCTTCTCAATGTTTTTTCTTTGTTGTGGTTTACAGGAATAGGTTTGCACCTATGAGGATCTGTGATGGGGTTGCTTCATCTTTCTATGCTTGTCGTAGTTCGTGAAATAGCAAAAGACGTATGGTGGGATAGAAATTAGAGTTGTGAAGATTTACAAATAAATGATCCTCTTCTACTCACATTTTTATTTTAGTGGATTTCCTCTGAACTTGATTGCTCGTGGGTTTTTCTCCCTATATATTCTGGAGTTTCCCACGTAAACATTTGTGTTTCCTCTTATTTGTTTCTATTTTTTTCGGCTATTTAACATTCTAACCATATATTTGAAGGTTACACGAATGATATAAAAGTAAAAGTATTGGAGTAGAATAATTGTTAAAGTAATAGACAAATAAACTGATTATAACTTGAGATGTCGTTGTTTATATTTCTTCTAATACATGAATATCATTCCAAATACAACTCTATTCAATATCAAGAAAATCTCTATTCGCTTTCTCTAATTCCTAACAAGTCAAGCCCCTTCAAAATATCAGTGATTCAATCTGATCTAAGAAAAGCAAAATTTTTTCTACATACCATAAATTACAGTTCTTCCAAGGAGGAACATTTCCTAACATTATAGTTCTCAAAGGACCATGACTTCCTGGGTGGGTCTCTAATTGTGAAGTAAAAATGTTCCTATAACAAAATGGAGAGAGTGCTATTCAATTAGGCCTCTTTTCAATTCAAGGTGAAAGATAGGACACAATCAAAATGATATAACAAGGTAATCTACATAAGCTGCTCTAGGGCTTGATCTCACCCTGATGTGTGCACAAACAGGGCATTTCGGAAGGAGAAAAAGATTAGTGTTATCAAGGTGATACTATCCTTTGGCACTTTGATGCATTTGATTTGAATTATTTTCATTACATTTGTGAATTGTGTTTAGCTATGTGTCAGTTTGTTTTTCTACTATAGTTGAGCTCTTCTTTCATCAGTGGTATACTTTCTTTTGTTTATCATATTGTGATCTATAGCTGGGGTGTAGTGGCTACTGAATCAATTGATAAAGGTGACTTCATTGAGTTTATTGGAGAAGGTAATTCCTTAGACAAAAGAAGATTTTTCTAACTTCTAAGCTATCTTCATGATAATGTATCTATATATTTATCTCCAGTTGTGCATGCTAGAAAGCATTTGCTTCATAATAGCTGCAATATGAAAACAATGAGATGGTTATTTCCCCCTGACTACTTCAATCCTACTTGAATTGTTGATGCATTTTCTTGTTTTACAAATAGAATTTCTTGAAAGAACATGAGTATTATCATAAGGTTGTTTGTTCATGTGGTTGTTTTTGGGTTGGGATTTTAATCACAAAATGCGATTGGAATCCCAAGTTGATCCTCAAAAAGAAAAAGATTTTCTAGGTCAAAATCGAAAACAGGAAACTAAGTGAATGAGAATGCTSAAAGATGAGATATTGATTGATTAGTATTTTGATTTGATCGCATAGAGAAACCTAGGAATAAGACTGTCGTTTGGTATTGTGATTTGATCAACAATGGCCTTTTGCCAATCTTTTGTCAATCTGCCAGGAGCYCAATTTTGAGGTCTTGATGTAATAAACATGTCTATCATGTTAAACCTAATGACTCAAGTAGCAAATGTGTGGAGGATCCAGGAAGCAATACCAAATAAGAGACCAGTCTCTTTGTCAACAACAAGAATTGTGTGGAGGATTCATGATAGATATACCTCCGATGGATTTGAAACGGCCACTGATGTTGTGCTCAATAAGGTAAATGAAATTTAGGGAGCTCCATATACATGTGATCTGGTACTCTTTGTCTAAGTGAGGAAAATTACCTTATTGTTTCATTAAAAATTATATTCCATTATTTATTATTAAAAGTAGGATTATAATTAGGAGTCCTAATACAATCATAGCTAGGATTTTCCTTATCTCATCCTATAAATTCATCATCTTCTTATCCTTTTAAAATCACAACATTCCTTCTAAAGTCTTTCATATCTTATCCGTTATAGAAAGTCTAGTTCTTCACTTGCACCCGTATCACTTCCACCCTACTGTCGAAAATCAAATATGCTCGATGATTGAGAATGATCACTTCTTGGTTGATGATGATCTCTTCCTAACTTTTGATGATGATATTCCATAAGATTTCTTCCTTATTTATGATCAAGAACCATACAATGGTCATCAAGATCGTTACCATTCTAAAGATGAAAGATAGAATTTCTCTAGAGATGATGATTTCTCATTAATGTTTAATGTATACATATACAGAGAGCTTACCACAATTTCTCTTACAATTAGGATATTCTAGCTATAATTCAGGAATACAAATAGCAAGTGAATATTGCAGAATTATTTATATTAGTATAAAAGATTTACTTTCGAACACTTCCCCTCAAATTGGAGAGTGGATATCTTGCACTCCCAACTCACGAACCAGATACGAAAATTTCTTCCCCCAAAGGCTTAAGGTTTGCCAATTGATGCATTGAACTAACATCTTTGGTAATATAGAACCATCTTGAATCTTGTTCAGGATATAATGTCAATCTATTTTTATATCTAGTTCATTTATGAAAGAGTAGATTTGTTGAAGATGTGCAAAACCACTTTATTATCACAATACGAYAGGGCAGGCCTATGATGAATGAGACATTTTATCATCTAAAGCATACGGCACTTCACTCAGCCTAAATCTCTCAACAAATGTCGGATCCATGTTTACTCACAACAAGTTCCAGTCAAGGCATAATATTCTTCTCCGGTTGATGATAATGATACTGTCTTCTGCTGTTTTGATCTCCATGATATCAAAGAAGGTCCAAGGAACACACAACATCGGGTAGTAGATCGTCTAGTAAGTGAGAAACCTGCTCAATGTGAATCATAATAGGCTCGCAGCTTTAAATTATTGTTTGAAGAAAAGAACAAGCCTTGACTTAGTGCCCTATCAAGTATCGAACAATTTGAAGGGCTGCCTTCATATGATTTTTCTGCGGTTGATGCATGAATCCTACTCAAGACATGGACTGAATAAGTGATATCTGGTCTTGAAACATATATCAATTGATCGGCCAACCTTTTGAACCAACAAAGATCTCTAAGCAATTCATTTTTATTTGACATTTTTAGTCCTTTCGCTATYAGAATATCTACTGGGGCAACGTCTAACGGTCCTAAATCCTTAATAATTTCCAATGCATATTTTCGCTGTGACATAAAAATTCCACCATGGAGGCAGATATATTTATTTCCAAAAAAAAAAAAAAACTTTAATTCACCAAGATCTTTAAGATTAAAATTGTTGTAAAACAATTCTTGATGCTAGCAAAACTATTTGAATCATTACCAGTAATTAGGATGTCTATCAGAGTATCTACTATTTGCCTTGATTTTTAGTGAAGAGAGAATAATCAGCTTTAGATTGCATGAATCCAACAAATTGAATAATAGTAGAAACTTCGAGAACCATTAGAGGAATGCTTGTTTGAAACCATAAAGAGATTTATGTAATTGACAAACTAACTGTTCCTTCCCCTGTCTCTGGAATCCTTGAGGTGGAGAGATGTATATTTCATTATGGAGATCGCCATGAAGGAAGGCATTGTTCACAAAATTGATGAAGAGGCCAATTGTAGGTAGCTGCTAAAGCAAGTAAGTAGCGAACATAAATGATTTTGGCAGTTGGAGAAAAAGTGTCATGATAATCAATGCCCTCCAATTCGTGAAGCTGTTGGCTACTAACCGAGCKTTATACCACTCAATGRAACCATCGGATTTGTGCTTAAATTTTTAAACCCAATGGTAGCCAATGGGCTTCTTACTGGCAGGAAGAGAAGTGAGTAGTGAAGGAGCGCTGGGCATGTCTGTAYTGAGGATAAGGAGAAAAATCGGACAATGGATACCTGGTGCCTTTATTCAAATATGGAAATAAAGAGAATGATGAATCAAGGTAAAGCCATTGGACATTGGGGAAAACATAGTTTTTGAGTTTAATTTGTGGACATGCTTCACGGCTAGAGCGGCGAGAGGGGCCTGGTGGTGGTATGGCGACTGTGGGCAATAAGAAGAATCAGGGTAGGTGAGAGGGTCGCGGAGAGGAGTCTGAGAGAGGGTAGAATCGAGAATAACTAGTAGTGCAGGGAGAATAGTTTTGGGGCAGCGAGAACAGGTGGTGGAGGATAAGTGTCACAGGAGGTGGTAGAGGTGGAGATGGGGATGGTAGAATGATGGAGGAAGATGGGGTTGTGGTCGATCGGGAAAGAGGAGAAGTAGGAGTTTCTTCRTCTGAAGACGATAGAGATAACTAGATGGGTTGGGTTGGGGTCAAAGGTGGAGAGGTATGAAGAAAAGGTGGAGTCAGTTGGATTATAATTATCTTATCTTTGTATTAATCTTAAATTCCATTATTATTATTAAAAAAAGGATTATTATTAGGAGTTCTAATACAATCACAACTAGGATATTCCTTATCTCATCCTATAAATTCATTATCTCCTTATCTCTTTACAATCACAACATTTCTTCTCAAGTCTTTTATATCTCATATGTTATAGAAAGTCTAGTTCTTCACTTGCATGCATTGCTTCTTCAATTGCTCCACCGTATCACTTCTTCTACCGTTGAATATTAGATTTGCTTGGCCATTGAGGATCATTAGTTCCTCATTGACGATGATCTCTTCCTCACTTTTGATGATGATATTCCATAGGATTTCTTCCTTACTTATGATCAAGAACCTTACAATGGTTATCAAGATCCTTACCATTGTAAAGATGAAATATATAATTGTTTTGAACATGATGATTTCTCATTGATGTSTAACGTATAGATATATCGGGYGGTTACTACAGCTTCTCCTACAATTAGGATATTCTAGCTGTAAATTAGGAATACAAATGACAAATGAATATTGTAGAATTATCTACATTAATACAAAAGATTTATTTTCAAACAACCATAGTCATCAAGATGATCGTGCAGAGTTGAACCATCTCTTGCAAGGCTATAGATTTTATCCAATTGATCAAGAACTCATTGAAAGCTATCTCAAGGTTAGAGTTTTAGGTCAATGTCTTCCTGCACAGGGTGTTATTGGTATGTCATTAATTCAACAAAATATAAAATAGGTATGCTCACGCTTAATATGGTACAATGGTAAGCACAGTCGTCTCCTACAGGCTACGGTGAATCAATTGTTTTTCAAGAGAAAACAACTTGAGTAGACAAAAATAATAAACTCATAGTTAAAATTCAGCAAGAAAACAATTAAAGATAGAACAAGAATTTACGAAATAATATTCCCAATTAAACAAGGCTCTGGTTAAAGTAAGTAAATCCAYACTAGGTCAAGCAATTGGTCATTGATTCAAATAAGTTACTCAATATTCACAAAAAAGTCTGGTCATAGTTGTCAAAGATAGCTTTAAACAACCAATATCTCCTTTAAGTGTTGATAATTAAAAGGAGAAGCCTTGTTAATTATTCCCCAATCAATAGACAACTCCAGAGATAGTATGTTAGATTTAATATACCGACAACATTAAGGACTTGAGAGACTCAATTCTAATTAATAAACTCAGATAGCAGGTTTATCAAACTAGCATGTTATCCCTTTCTGACATATTACATTCTGCCAATAGGTGAAATTATATCAATTTTCCACTCTATTAAACCAAAACAATTAGAGATTTGTCTGATCTAACTTGTTTTAAGCTATTAAACTTAACAAAACATCTGTGCTTAATATTCAATCAAGTAAACAACCATTAAGTAATAATTATAAAGAATAATAAGTACTTGCTGTGAAAATTGAGTTTATAAGCATATTTAGATCTCACAATTAAATTGAACCAATGCTTCATTAATCTCTTTACCAGAATGGAATAACTTAGAAACAAAAAAGAATGTGGAGATAGATATGTCTAAAGTGAATATTGGATAATGGATAATCGGTAGTTCAGGATGGATGATGAGTAATTGACAATGGATCCTCCTACATTTCTTCTGCTCCATTTATATAGAGTATAGGAAAYAGCAAGGATCCTTAATTATCGTAACTAACCAATTCAAATATTTAAAATCTAATCTAATAAAGAAAAATGATATTTAAATAAAAAATTACTGATTACAAGGGAAATATATCCTAAAAAACCTCCCTAGACAATAGGAATTTTCCAAAAGATAGTCTTCCAAGCTTGAAAATAACTTCCCAAATTTGTCCATATGCGTGCCCACATGGTAGATTCTGTGCACTATTTGAATTTTATCTCCAAATGCTCCAATAATGCCTCCTTTTCTCCCACTACCTTCAAAGTTCTAAATGGGTAAAATATCAAGACAACATGTAACTAGTGCAAGAAATTTGTTCCATAACCCATCAAATATTCAAAAATTAATACACTAATTTGGACTTTGTTAACTCCCACACCTAAACGATGCTTGTCCTCAAGCATTTCTCCAAAAATAAAAAGAGAACAAAGGACACAGCACAAACACACAATAAGTAGAACCTAATAGTCTCAAAACTTTCTCAACAAATGCACAATCATAAATGAGCTAAATTTCAATAGAAATCACATGCAATACATAACACTTAACCAAAGTTAATGTCAACCMCTTTAATAATCCCCTAAAAGTTAAAACATACACTTCTCAACCAATCTTGCAAGGAGAAGCACTCGTAATCAATTAAAATTGTATACGGGTTAATGTCACTTAAGTTGGCAAAAAATGGCATTACCATAAGATTGCACAAATATCACATCACCACCACTATAAAGTCAAATTCATACACCAATCAAAAGTCTTCAATTGGTTGTAATGGGGCTAGAGTCATATGTAGGATTAAAGAAGATATAGAAGGGTTTAAGAGCATCAAAGAGAATGCACAACCAATTAAATAATGTTCAATCTTGTGGATCTTGCTTTCAATACTCGACAACTCTTTTTCCTCAATTTTTGTCATATCACATGGTGGCTCAAAACACCTCATCAAATTGTAAAATTGCCACTACTTGCAATTATTGTTTTCTATTTTTGCTTTTCTTTTTTTATATAATATATTTTCATTTTCTTAGCTCTTTTCTTCTTTTGCTTTTTGCGCACATGATTTCTTTCATAAGAGATATCCAAACATAGTTGTCCACAACGCTTCATATGTTCCACCAAGTATTCACTTCTCGATCAATTAGTCATGCCTTTCTTTGACATTTGGGTTCAAATATGGTCTACAATCAAAGAATATGATCAAGGGTTGAATTTTTGTGGTTTAGTCAAAAAAAAGGATAATAAGGCTCAAAAGGTGTTTCTAGGGGATAATTTTCAAATGTTGGTTAGTCAAAGGCCAAAAGGGTATTCTCAAGTGCATTAATCATTTTGGTTCACAAATCTCGTTAATGTGGTCTTGACATGAACAATGGTGCAAGTTCTAGAGTAACCACCTAGTCTGCAACAACCTCTCAATCAGGAAACTTTGAGCATATAGAAAGAAAAGCTCGTTAAGGCTCAAATCTTAGTTATATGTGATTTTTTTAGGTTGATGTATGCATGTTCATTATTCAAAGTACTTAAGGGGGACACATTCACATATGCTCAAAATGACTACTTCTACATTTAATCAAAGAGGGTTTCCACTTAGCAAATGACATACAAAGCTTTGTAATTTTTGAGATCTTAAAACACTTTAACTTGTAAACAAACACGAAAAAGAAAAAGAATAAAAAGCAAAAAGAAAATATTTTGTGTTTTTTTCCATGTTTTTGACAAACAAACTCCACTAGTACGAAAATAACGAACAAAGAAATCACTCCACACCTAAAGGGTTCATTGTTCCCAATGAATCACTAAGTAGAGGGAAAGGAAACAGAATGAACAAAAAGAATGGCCACAATACAAACAAACATAAAACATAATGTACAACTAAAAATAAAATGAAAGAAACGAAAAAGACAAAAAAAAACGAAAAAAGGAAAGCAAGAGAGGTACTATCCTATGAGGGAGGGAAAATGTGAAATTCGCGTTGCTCCAAGTATGTGGTAGTTAGTGTTTCAACAGGTCAAAGGCATTTAGTATCTGCCTATCCATCCCAATCTGGCAGAGGAGAGTCATGGTAGACTCGAATAAAGGAGGCATATGCRATGGCGGGGGAGTAGAGAAACCTGAAAAAGAAGGGTGATGCTAGCTTGGATGTGTAGAACCCGGTACATCAGAAGCAAAGTGTTTAGTGGAGTCAACATAAACAATGCCCATCCTATGTAAACATTTGTGATCCATAACGTCCATGGAACATGCTATGTGCATATTGATAGAAGATATGCCTAGGACCCTTAAATGAACCTCCAATTCTGTAAATAAGTGAAACTAAGATCAAGGGGTGTTTAGGGGGGAAACTACATGTTGAAATTGTGTGGCTAACCAAAATCTACAATTAACCCTAAATCCCTTATGCATCCCTTATGCATACACCAAGAAGAAACAACTTAGGTTTAGTGACCATTGCAGAACTATCCTTTCTACCAATTAAATGTCAGAAATCTATGTCATAATTGCAACAAAAAATYGAAAAGGCAAAACCCCTTAGACACCCCAAGGATAAAACGAAAATTACCCATAGTCAATTCAGTTCAAATTCCAACCATATGTGTTTGAAACTCTTTAGGATAATCACAAGAACTAGTCAAATAAACATCTTCATCAATCATGTGATCATCTAGAAATCCCAAAACCACATGAAAATTATTTAGAGACATGTTATATTCATGTGCCATTAAACAGAAACAAATCAAAGCAAGGGTATCTAACACATAATTTGGGGTGAGAGTGAGTGAAAACGTGCTATAAAATTCTATAGTCAATTTAATAAAATTAGGGCTTCCTATATATGACTAGCCTATAGCATCAAAATACTGATGAACAACAGTCATATCAAATATTGAACTTAAATTAGGCCAATCAAGCATTTTACATGGGTAATTTTGAGCGAAAGGTAGGATGTATAACTCTCCTTAACGGCTGCTAAAGGGAATCGAAGATGGAATTTAAGTATTAGGGCGCAGAAGGTAGAACGGTTTTTCATTTGCGTGCCCGGGTTCACTGGATGGTTGAGGTTGTCGCCGGTGCTAGGGAGGTCACTGAAATAGGTGGAATTGGAGGAATGATAGAGGAGAATAGAGTGTGTGTTGGAGTGATATTTCCTAGGAGTTGTGGCACGGAACTGAGAAAGGGAGAATAGAAAGGTGGTTGACACCGGTTGGCTGTGGAGAAGAGTCCGGATCGSAGGCTGGTGAAGAAGAAATCGGCGAAGTTAATGCCGGAGATGGAATCATGGACTGTCGAGTAGAGAGGAGCATCACTCGAGGATTAGTGGAAGTTGGTGGTGCAAAATCAAAATCAAGGTGCGGTGGAGAAGCATAAGCAGCGGTTCCACGCAGTGTAGTAGTGTGATTTACTGCCAGCGAGAAAGTGGTGGTTGTTCGGTTTGGGGTGCTGCCAGATTGTAGTGGGCTCTGTTAGATATGCATCTTCGAGCTGCGACCGAAGAGTGGATGGGTGATGGAGGTGGTGAAGCTGCCTCATCAGAGGAAGAAGAGGACAACACCGTTGTTTGTGGAACTTATCGACGGCCTATGATGGCGGTGTGTTGAGAAAGAGAGACGAAATTGTCTCAGCCTATGGTGGTGACTGGAGTAACGTCGGCGAGGCGGTCAGAGTACAGAGAAGGTAGTGGCGGTGGTGTCCAGCGAGCAACAATGACGGCTCAGATTGCAGAGAGGGTGGCGGCGGTTGGCAAGGAAGAAGAGAGAGAAAAAAATTAGGGTTATAGAATATAGGTAAAAGGTAAAAATTAAAAGAAAGTAAAAATTAAAAAGGAAAAAGAGAGAAAAAATAGAGGAAAATACTTTTGGATTTTTTGAAAATAAAAGAAAATGAATTTTTTTTGAATTTTTCGAAAATAAAGAAAAAATGAAATTTTTTATGAATTTTATGAAATTTTTGCTTTTTCATTATTTAATATTATAAAATCCATATGGGCATATGATAGTTTTACTATGCTTTTGGAAGACTTATGGCGTTTCGAAAAAAATCATGTGGGCATATGATATATTTGAGTGRATTTTGCCTCGGATWACTGTATGGACATACAAGTAGGTTAAGACCGCTTCTGGGAAATTCTSGGAGCTCCAGAAATTGTACCTGTGAAATTTGTCTTAAAAAATAAAGRAAGTCAATTATCACTCARGATGAAAAATAGACAAGTAAAAAAAYAACAAAAAGAACATTAAAATCATTGGGTTGCCTCTCACAATCGCTTTTCTTTAGTGTCTTTGTCTACACAAACTCTTTGCATAGAATTATACATAAATAGGATGTGCTAATTCAATCTACTCAATTTTCAATACTTCATATTCCCTAAAGAATAGTTTAAGCCTTTAACCATTTACATAAAACTCTTATTATTTTCCAAACTTTTTACCGATAGATCGATACATAGAGGTTGTTGAGTAACATTAGGATTACCTAACTCTGTTATGGTTCTAATTCGTTAAGCCATGTTGACTTCGTCTTTCTCGCCTATTTGCTCCTTAAATTAAGTTTGAATTTCAAACAAACYTGGCTCAATTGATATAGTAGATGATTTGGTTGCTTCTCGCACTTGTTTCCTTCGCTTTTTGCCGTCTTCTCAATTTCTAGATTGTAGACAAGCTTAACTGTATGAAAAGATCTAGGCATACACCCAGGATCAAATAAAATTGAAGAAAACGTGATTACTAAAACTGTTCCCTGACAACTGCGCCAAAATTTTAGTGCTTTATTAATTCACCAAAATATAAAATTTAGTATGCTCACGCTTAATATGGTAAAATGGTAAGCATAGTTGTCTACTGCAGGGAACGGGAAGCAATTTACTTTAAGAGAAAACAACTTGAGTAGACAAAAATAATAAACTAATAATTAAAATTCAGCAAGAAAACAATTAAATATAGAACAATATTTTCAACATAAAATTTCCAATTTAAACAAGGCTATGGTTAAAGTAATTAAATTCACACTAGTTCAAGAAATTACTCCTTGATTCGGTAAATTACTCAACATTCACAACTAAATTGGTTATAATTGTCAAAGATAACTTTAAATAATCAATCTCTCCTTTAAGTGTTTATACTGAAAAGGTAAAGCCTTATTAATAATTCCTTAATCGATGGACAACCCTAGAGATAGCACGTAAGATTTAATGTACCGATAGCATTAAGGACTAGAGAGACCCAATTCTAATTAATAAACTCAGATGGCAAGTTTATCAAATTAGTCTGTTATCCTCTTTGGATATATTATACTGTGATAGTAGGTGAAATTGTGTCAATTTGCCACTCTATTAAACCACAACAAATAATTACGGATTTGTCTAGTCTAATTTTGCTATAAGTTATTAAACTTAACAAAATATTTGCACATAATATTCAATTAGTAAAACAACCATTAAGTAATAATTACAAAGAATAACAAATACTTGCTCTAAATTGAGTATATAAATTCATTTAGATCTCACAATTGAATCGAATTAATGCTTTMTTAATCCCTTAACCAGATTCGATGAACTTAAAAACAAAACAAAATGTAGAGATGGRTAATGTCTAAAGTGAATAATGGATAATGGATAATGGGATAGTTCACGATGGATGATGGGTAATTGAGAATGGATCCTCCTACATTTCTTGTGTTTCCTTTATATATGATAGGAAACAACAAGAATCCTAATTATTTCAAGTAACTAATTTAAATATTTAAAATTTAATCTAAGAAAGTAAACTAATGTTTAAATATCATATTATTGATTGCAAAGGAGATATATCCTTAAAAATCCTCCCTAGACAATACGAATCTTCTRAAAGATAGTCTTCTAAGCTTGAAAATAACTCCCAAATTCATCCATCCATGTGGCCACCCTGTAGATTTTCTACATTGCTGAAATTTTATCTCAAAATGCTCCAACAATGCCTCTTTTCTCCCACTACCTCCAAAGAGTCCTACATGGATAAAATATCAAGAAAACACATAATTAGTGCAATAAATCTGTTCCATATTCATCAAATACTCTCCAATTAGCGCACTAATTTGGACTCTATCAGTTATCAATGAGGGAAATATCTCCAGTCAAGAACTTGAAGCTCTCAAAGGTTTGTCTCTTTTGTTGATATTTTATTTAATTACAAATACCTCTATGATTTGACCTATTGTTAACCMCCATTAGAGATTATATAGCTACAATAAAATGTCCATTGATGACGTGCCTCATTACATTCCTCCTTAGATGATCAGTCTTCCATTAATTTTTTTAATAATATTAGTTAATTGAAAGTAAWTATTCATGAAAGGATCAAGATTGTATTTACATGTTGCTAGTTGTAAATTGCTTTGGATTTAAGGCTAGATTCAAATGAAAATACCAACTAYAAGATAGGAAGAGACTATATGTGAATAGAAAGTTATGTCCAATTCTCTAGTAGACTAGCATCTTACCTTGAATCAATACAGAGAAGAACATAGCAGTGAAGAATGTGAAATAGGAGAGGAGGAGAGAATTCTATGTCTTATGACATGAGATTGATCTTAAGGGACAACACGAATCAAAAAAAGAAAGACTAAGATGATATAGTTTGAATCCAAACCATAATAATTTAAAGTTTTCAATAAGGGTGAAACTTCTATTACCCAATTGTACCAAGTACTCATAATATTTGCCATTTAGACCAAACTTACATAACCATGCACTATTTTTTCTTTATATACTTTCTTTCTCCCAATGYTCTCCTATTCTGACTTGACCTATTTTAGTTTATGTTATGTGGATTCCTTTCTCTTTATTTTATTACATTCATTAATTTTTTAAATTGTCCCTAAACAACAAAGACCTCCGACAAAAATTTTTCATAAAAAGAGTAAGTAAAAAAGAAGAAGATAAAGCACGTTGATGGGATGAATGATTATGATGGGAAGGGAGAGATGAATAAATGGAAGTTTATAAACTTTATATTTCCATTGTAATAACATTCATTTTAAATTTCTGTTTGTAGATTGTGCTTATTGTCATGATTAGCATACATATTTCTTGATCTAATGGAGAGAGATCATAATAGCCAAAAAGACAAAATAAAATCAAAGTGCCCAGTAGATGGTGGAAGGTAAGGCTTTTAGAAAACTACACATAAACGAGCCAATGTATTAGATGTAAATGGTATCATAATTGGCACAACGACATCACTCACCTACAATTTAAACATACTTGATTAGGGGATAGGTCAGAGAAAACTAACAAAGAAGATTGGCTAATGGTGGAATGTCAAGTGCCCGAGAGTTTCTATCAAGACCAGGTAAATTCTTTTATTCTCATCATTTTTACTATTTTGTTATATTAATTAGTCTGAAATATTAATATCAATTTAGCAATGTTTTTTCCTTTACAACAAACAATAATTATGGAAAGTTATTATGTAAGATTTATCAATCAGACATACAAAAGATATAATATAATTGAGATAAAGATGGATACAAATCTCGTTCAAGGTTAGTTGAGCTATGCAATCTTCCATTAGGTAACCAGTAAGTGTCTTGTCATTTTTTGTGTTTCTTTTTCTTGTCAAACTTCTATATATAATAATATATATATATATATATTAATATATATATAGTTTTGAGTTGTCTAAATACTAGCATGATTAGAATTACTTGAATGTCCTCGGGTTAGACTTTTCTTTTCGCCTAGCTTACAACTTTTCTCTCCTGTTGCATGCTCGAAATTAGTGATGGGTTCTATTTTTTCTGGTACACTTTTCTAGTCTTTCACCCTCGAAAGTAGGGTGTAAGTTTTCTGTTTTTTTCTTGGTGTAACTTTTTCTATCTTTTCATTCTCGGAATAGGATGGGTTTTCTTTTTTTTTTTTTTTTTTGGGTTAGACTTTTCCACTTTGCATGCTGAAATAACGAATGGGGTTTTCTTTTTTATTTTGTTTTCCCCTTATGGGGTTTAGACCTTTTCCCCCCTATTCCCCTTTTACATTCTTCAAAATTAGAGTTTTCCATTTTTTTCTGAGTAGACTTTTCTACTCTGGCATGCCTCGACTAGGGTGAGGTTTTCCCTACTTTTTTCGATGGATTAATTTTCTAATCTTTGCATTACTCAGAATTAGGAGTGGAATATTCCAATTGTCGTGGTTTGTTCCTATCGGAAGTTTTGCTAAACTTTTTTTCTTTGTTGAAAATTAAGAAAAAAGACAAAAAGCAGCGTTGCAAAATTTCCAAAAATGCTAACAAATGGCCTCCAAATAAATTGTGCTGCTTTCTTTCTTTTCTTTTTTTTTTTGTTTCTAGTAAGTGTATTTTTGAAGAAAAGTTCTTTTGTAGTCTAAAAAGCTTCAATACAATTGTATTTCTGAGAACATTTGCCCAAAATTTGTATTCCTTYTGGGAAGTATATTTTTTGAAGAAAAGTTCTTCTTCTGTCTAAAAAGCTCAAGGTGTATTTTTTGAAAAAGTTCTTTTTTAGTTATATAAAAAAAATCCTCCTGCATGCACTTGAATCAATAGTACAATAATCCATGTTTTGAAGAAAAAGAATTTTGTTCGGATTTGGATGGATTTATACAGGCGTATTCCTAWATTCAAAATCTATTCAATTGAACTCTCCAGGCCTAATTGGTTATGTTTTTTTTTTCTGGTATTTTATCAAAAGTTAAATTGAGGATTTGCCATGGTATAACTCTTGACACTTATTGAGTACCAATAGTCCCTTCCTCCCAATCTACTAGATTTTGGACAAAGAAGATTCAGGTTATGTTTGAAATCTATGCATATAGGGATTTGGCATCTAGATTGTAATATAGCGTAGAAATGGTAAGGGATAATACGATAAGGGGTAGGATTGTGCTATGTCCTGTTGTGGTTCCCTATAGTTGTTGTGAGTGAGCCATTTGAATTCTCGTTTTACTAGAAGTACTTGAGATTGCATATTGTGGTTCCCTTTGGTTTCTAGGTGAGTGAGCCATTTGAAGTCCCACTAGACCGAAAAAGAAAATTGGCAACCACAAAAGAGAAAGAAAGGAAAGAAAGAAAAGAAGTCAAAAAGAAAAAAGAAAGAAAAGAAGTGTTGCCTTGGAAAAAATAGGGGGATGTGGACTTCCTACCACAATAGGGTGTGGAGTTGGTAGCACAGGGATGAAATCCACCACAATAAGGGCAGGCTAATGAGCCTAGACCAAGCACTCTCTTTGAGGGACAAATGGGGGAACTTTACCATAGCTTTAGCGCAGGCCCACCATGTCTTTACTATTACAAATCCTTTGGTTATAGTGAGTGAGCCTTTGGATTTATGCCACCTTTGCTGCACTATATTAGAACTAGTATATGAAAAACCCTGTTGTTTGATGGATGACTGACAGCCAAATCTTCTAAAAGCTTGAACCCTTACTTATCCACCACTTATAGCTATGCATTTTGGTGCTTGTTTGTATTCTAAATATATGCATGAGCAAGACTCACCCCCAGCTTAAGACGAAGTASTAGTGCATAATTGATTAGAGGCTGTTGCGCAATTGTACTAGATTTTCTAGTTGATGGTGCATTCTGGAATATAGTTTAACATTTACATGGTGTGCATTCTAGTAGAATCCAAAGATTTTTTTTATCTCGCACAATGGGTCCTAAGCCCAGATAAAAAGAGGAGGGTTTTCATGTGGATGAGCAGCCAACTTAAACATTTTAAAAAAAGAAAAACTACAGCAAATAGTCATGTGTTATTGCTTTTGTATGCAATCCTTTGGGTTGAAGTTTCCATAGTAGTAAGAAAAAATTGTATTTCATGTGTAACATTAGGTGTTGATGCGAATGAGAAAACATACTTGTGACATTCTTTTGATTATATATTTCTGGTAAGCTTGTATTTGTTCAAGCTCGACAGCCTGAAATTAGCTGAAGCCGACTATTTGGATAATGGCTATKGGCAATATGATGATCGAAAGTTTACACTATATCTAACTGTTGTAACTTTGTAATGACATTCCCAATAGGTCTTATTAGGAACTTTAGGGTGCATTCTCTTTACTATTTTCAAATTATTTTATTTTTTAAGTTTTTGAAAATGATGAGAACTTGTTCACCTACCTATTTTTGAAAATATATTTTGGAAAATAGGGGAAAATGAATATTAAACAGAAAAACAAAACTTTGTTGTTTTCCGCATTTTCCAGCACTGTGTTGGGAGAAATGGAAAACCCAGAAAACATTTCCTTCTGTTCTTCTCTTTTTTGTCTCTCTTAATTCCTCTCTTCTTTTTCAAGTATTTCAACGGTTCTCTCTACCCAAGCCACCAGCACTGAGAGTCGTTCCTTGTTTTGCCTCTCTACCGATGCGTTCTCCGATTTCCAACTCTTCTTTCCTCTCCTCACATTGGATAGCCATCGCCACACTATRTTTTTATTTACCTACTATTATTTCTTCTTTCTTTCATTCTCTATTTTCTTATTCTTTATTAATTTTGTCCCTTGCCATTTCATAAATTTTCAGTTGGATTCTAATAGAGTTCCTATATCATCATCTAGAACCCCTTATTTCGCTGCCTCGTTCCTACGGTAGTTGGTAGCACGAAAAAGAGAAGAACAGTTGACAAGCTTGCATCACCACCTAAAGAATGTCTCCTCATATAAGCAAGCAATTCTAGGTTAGCCTTATTCAGTAAGTTTATCTTACTCAGTAGTTAAGATATCTTTCACAAGTATGATTGGCACAAGAAGCCTGGAAATTTTCATGGGTTTTCAAAATAGAATAAAATTAACTTGATTTAGCRTTCGTTTTGGTTTTCTTGAAATTTTGGAAGACCTCATTTCATTAGGCACTTGCTATGGCAAAATCTTAAAATAATAAATTTGTTGTAAACTAACAAGCAAATCAACAAYAGCAGGTTATTGTGTGAAATGATAAGTAATAGCTAGTAATAAAAAGTGAAACAAAAGTACTAAGTAATGTCAGTAATCCCCTTACCCTGAGGTTCATGTTCTATTTTATGCGTCAGAAAGACCCATATAGGATGATGCCTAACATTCCCTTATCTTATGCATAAATGTCTTTGCTTAAGCTTAATAATACAAGTCTCTAATGATACTATTGTGCAACATTATCAACTTCATGATGTGTAAGTGATTTTACTGCTACTTAGAGAGTGCTCTGATCAACAAATTTATGTTAGTTACCAGAAATGTATTAAAGCCATTACTGTGTCTAATAGTGATTAAAAGGTGACAGCAAATAACATAAAATACTAGTTACAACTTGTTAATACATTGTAAATCTCTAACTACACTTTGCCTATGTTTTATCTTCTCCTTTTTCCTTTGCATCTTGGTTATTCACCACTTACCAAAGTTGTTAATATGATTTTAGAATGACATGTTCATAACTATAGATAACATCCCTACCCTGGCCCCTATTTGCCCAATTTTAGCTGGTTCCTTATGAATTTATGCTATTTATCTTGGTCTATGACCTCAATTCTGATATCTTTGTTGTTATATGGTTGAGATGCAAAAGTAGCTATTCAATACCTAAAAGGCTTTACCTTTAAGGAGGTTTTGCAGGATAACGAAAATGCTACACCATTCACAATTTAGAGAAAAGGTCTGAGGTGCATCTTCCAAGAAAGCTTTACAAACCCCTTGCATTTAATGAGGAATTTAAGTGAAAATGACATAAAGAAGGTGGTCTACCTTGACTTCCGAACTTTATCCAAAATGGCTAGATAAGAAAAAGGTATTGAGGATCATATTACCCAAAATAGACACTGCAAGCGAATGTCTACTGTGTCAGCTCTGACTGTCAGAGAAGAATGCTATAGCAATTGCCAGCTAAGCTGCATTTCGGGCTCTATATAAGGAATGAAACTTCAAGAAAAAGAAAATTGGTCTTAGTTGTTAGAATTTAGTTCTTAGATTATAGTTAAGGTTCTCTTCGACAGAAGGAACCATCTTAGTTTGTATATATTTTAATTGTCATTAGATTTAAGAAAAGGGACGAAAGTCACCTTACTTATAGTATAATCCATCTTTATTTCTATTCAAAGCTTTCTTATAGTTCAATTTAAATATTTTTAAGATATGGAAAATCAGCAAGAGTTCTTTGTGATTTTGAATCTCTTCTTCTAGAAAATCTATATTTTCATCAGCCCATTCTAGAGTGGAAAGCTTGACAAAGCTAAAAACCCAAGATTAAGGTTGTTCAAGCTTATAATGAGTGACTCTTTGAGAGATTAAAGGTATTCAACTAAAGTTAGGAGGTCATAAGCCCAACTTGCTAATTTTTGAAACTCAATATTAACAAAGAAAGTAACTAAGTATAATTGCTCTATACATATGGTTTATATACTAAGTGAAATTTGCAATAGAGTTGCCAAAGGTTAAGGAATAATAATCTTTAAAGCTTTACTGATTTGTTGCTACAACAATCTAATACTTGGTAGGGATAAGGACACTTATCTCACCAGTGAGGGATTTTACAGCATTACAGTATTACTGGAAGGATTATCGTAGAAATGTGGTCTAATCTTTCTAACTGTTGCCATTGAYTTTTTTCAACTTTTTGTCTTAYGTTAATTTACCTTCAGTCATTATACATTTATTTACTCGCTTCTAGTCATTTACTTTCAGTTATCCCCATTAATTGTCCTCTCTATTGCTACAACATTTTTATATGCAATCTTTTTGTTCATTAAACTATCCTCATGGGATCGACATCCTGTTCACTTTTACTACTTTTGGGTCACGTATACTTGTAAGTGTGCTAGTTTAATCGCAACARATTAGACCCCGACAAGTTTTTGGCACYGTTTTCGGGGATAGCCACAAATGAAGCCAAATTGCATAAACTTTCTTGCTTTTCACATTTGTTTATCTTTTTCAGCTACCATTTGCTACTAGGAATGTTAGTTTATAAGAACTAGAGCCAAAACCAAGTTACAAATTCCAAAGCATCTGTCCCTGATAAGGACCTCGAAAAAATATCAAAAAAGGAAGAAAAAAGTTAAGAATRGAAGCACAACAAGCAAATGGAGTGGAGAAACTCAATAATAAACCACCTCGGGTTAACGATACAGTATTGCCAAATAGAAATCATGCTATAAGAGAATATACTATACCAGTTTTGCACAACCTAAATCTTAACATTGTGAGATCGAAAATTCAAGCACAACAGTTTGAACTTAAACTAGTCATGTCCCAAAATGCTACAGATGGTTAGGCATTTTAGTGGAATGCCACCAAAGACCCTCATTTGCATTTAAGATTGTTCATGGAAAAYGGTGACACGTTTCAACTTCATAACATCTCAAAAGAAGCAGAAAAAATGAAGTTATTCCCTTTTCCATTGAGAGATGAAGCAAAAGAATGGTTCAACTCTTTCCTTTAAGTTCTGTAACATCATGGACCAACCTGGCAAAGAAATTTTTGATGAAATACTTCCCACCAACAAAGAATGCAAAGCTGAGAAATGAGATTACCTTATTCCAGCAACATGGTGATGAAATATTGTACGAAGCATTCGAAAGATTCAAGGAACTGCTCAAAAATTGCCCATACCATGGCATCCAACACTAGATCAAATAGAGACCTTTTACAAAGGGCTCAATGCTTAAATAAGAACAGTGGTTGATGCTTCAGTAAATGGAGTGTTCCTAACAAAATCATGCAATGAAGCATTCAATATACTGGAGACAATAGCAAGCAACAACTAGAATGACAACAACAAATAGAGTGTAACGAATACACGAAGTTGATACTGTGACAGCACTTTTAGCAGAAATAGCATCTTTGACCAATATGTTGAAAAACATAAAGTTGTCCGTGTGCAACAAACACAATAGTGATCCACTGTCAATTGTGTGTATCATGGAGACCCATATTCTTTTGACAACTGCCCATCTAATCCAGAATCTTGGTGCTACAATGGAAACTTCAGCAAAGGAAATAATCTTTTTCCAAATACTTACAACCCTTGATGGAGGCAACATCTAAATTTTTCATAGAGTAATCAAGAAAGAAATACTAGAGCAAATCAACATCAGAGGCCATTTCATCCTCTTAGATTTCTGCAAAATAACCAATATCAAAGACCAGTGCATCACGAACAAGCAAACTCAATAGATGCATTATTGAAAGAATACATGTCCAAAACTGCCCTCATTCAGAACCAAGCAACATCACTAAGGAACCTCGAAAATCAAGTAGGTCAAATTGTTTCAACATTAAGTACCAGATAACAAGGCACCTTACCTAGTAATACTGAGAAGCCCAAAATAGAAAGAAAGAGCAGTATAAAGCTATAACTCTCAAAAGTGGAAAGGAACTAAAAGAACCAATAGCTACCTAAGGAGCAACAAACGAGATGACAAGTATTCAGAAAGATATCAATGTTGAAGAACCAGTTCTAGACCATCAAAATAATCTGATATTACAATAAAGCAACTGAACAACATTCAACGTAAACCACCACCATCCTTCCCTCAAAGGTTGATTGATAGGCAGCAAGATAAGTAGTTAATAATTCTTGGAGATTCTTAAATTGCTGCATATCAACATACCTTTGGTCGAAGCATTGGAGCAAATGTCCAATTATGTCAAATTCATGAAGGACATACTTGTCAAAGAAAAGGAGACGGGCAAAATTCGAAACAGTAGCATTGTCCAATAAATACACATCTATTTTTCAAAAAAAAATCCCTCCAAAACAAAAAGACCCTGGARGCTTCACTATACCATGTTCGATTGGGAATTCCTATTGCAGAAGAGCACCGTGTGATCTTGGGGGAAGTATTAACCTCATGCTTGTGTCCATTTTCAAGCAACTCAGGATTGGAGAGGCAAGACCAACCACAGTCATTTTGCAAATGGCGGACTATACCTATGCATACCCTAAACGAAAGATTAATGATGTCTTGGTTCAAGTTGAGAAATTCATATTTACAATAGATTTCATTATTTTAGATTATGAAGCTGAAAAAGAAGTGTTCCATCGTATTGGGAAGACCTTTTCTCGCTACAAGAAGAACTGTTATTGATGTCCGCAGAAGGGAACTAACAATGAGGGTAAATGATCAACAAGTTACCTTCAACATCTTCAATGCACTGAATTTTCCAAATGAGCAAGAAGATTGCTTTGTATTGAATGAAGCTAAATCAATAAATGCCAAGCATGTTGAGGAATGCTATGGCATTCTGCACTCAGATGATTAAGAAGGCAATTATGATGAAAGTGAAGGCTTGGATAATTATGCAGCTTGACATGGATAAATTCTCAACAAACTTGTGAAGGAGTTGACTATTAGTTTGAATCATTGGACTTATCTCAAAGGAGTGTCCAACCACTCAAACCATAAATTGAAGATCCACCAACAGTAAAATAAAAAACATTGCCATCTTATTTGAAATACGCCTATCTTGGAGAAGAAAAACGTTGCCAGTTACCATTGCTTCAACATTAGATCAACAAAAGGAGGATAAGTTKCTTGTTCTAAGAAGGCTTTCGGGTGGACAATGGTGGATATAAARGGATAAGCCCTACTCTATGCATGCACAATATCATTTTGTAAGAGTGTTCTAGCAATTCTATGAAACCTCAAATGAGACTCAACCTAATCATGAAAGAAGCTGTGAAGAAGGAACTCATCAAGTGGTTTGATGCTAGAATAATTTATCCAATTTCAGATAGCCAATAGGTAAGCCCAATCCAATGAGTTCCAAATAAGGGAGRTGTAATGGTGGTAAGGAATGAAAAAAATGGATTAATCCTAACAAGAACGGTAACCAGTTGGAGAGTATGCATGGACTACCAGAAGCTCAACAATGCTACAAGAAATGATCATTTTCGTCTTTTTTTCATGGACTAGATGCTAAATAGTCTTTTCAAGAAAGAATAGTATTGCTTCCTTGATGGACACTCATGATATAGTCAGATTGCTATAGCACCAGAAGACTAGGAGAAAACCACATTTACTTGTCTGCATTTCRAAGGATGCCTTTTGGCTCAATGCCCAACAACATTTCAAAGATGCATGATGGCAGTTTTCACGAGTATGGTGGAAAAGACTTTTGAAGTCTTTATGGACCACTTCTCGATTTTTTGGTGAGACATTTGATAAATGCTTGGATAATCTTGAAGAAGTGCTAATAAGGTGCAACTAAACCAACTTGGTATAAAACTGGGAAAAATGACACTTCATGGTTCAAGAAGGCATTGTATTGGGACACTGAATTTCAAATGAAAGAATGGAAGTTGATAAAGCAAAAATTAAAGTCATCCAGTAGTTGTCTCCACCATCTAATGTGAAAAGAGTCAGGAGTTTTCTTGGACATGCCAGTTTTTATAGAAGATTCATCAAAGACTTGTCAAAGATTTCAAAATCCTTATGCTCCTTGCTACAGCAAAGTACAGCATTCAATTTTGGCGAATACTACAGTAAATCTTTTGAACAACTCAAAATGGCACTAGTCTTAGCCCCTATCATAGCAGGACTAGATTGGACATTACCATTTGACCTAGTGTGTAATGCCAGAAATTATATAGTAGGAGCAACACTCGGGCAAAGAAAGAAAAAGCTTTTTCATCCCMTTTACTATGTATGCAAAATCAAAAAATCACAGCAGAGATATACAACCACTGAGAAAGAATTGCTTGCGATAGTATTTGCCTTTGAGAAGTTTTGAGCTTATTTGATTGGAACAAAAGTGACTGCATTCAGATACCACTCAACAATCAAATATCTGATCTCAAAAAGGGATGCTAAGCTGAGACTAATTAGGTGGCTTATTATTGCTACAAGAATTTGTTTTAGAGATTAAAGACAAGAACGGAACTAAGAATCAAGTCTCARATCACCTATCCAGATTGGAAAAGGAAGAAAAAGATCTCCAAATGCAAACTGTTAATTCATTCTCTAGTGAACAAATTCTTGTCATCTCCAATGATACAACACTATGGTATGCCAAAATTGTCAACTACGTAGTCAGTGGATAAGATTGTCTGGACTAAGTAAGCAGTAGTTAAAGAAATTCATGCATAATATCAAGTTCTACTATGGGGATAAACCATTTCTATACAAGCTCTGTGCAAATCAAATTATGAGGAGATGTATTTCTGATGAGGAAATCTAAAGTATGCTACAACATTGTCACACCACACCATATAGAAGACAGTTTGGAGGAACTCGAACTACTACAGAGATACTACAAACTTGTATTTTTTGCCTTCATTGTCTAAAGCTACTTATGATTTTGTTAAGTCTTGTGATTGTTGCCAGTGAGTGAGAAATATTTTCCAAAGACATGAAATTCCATTAAATAATATTTTGGAASTGGAGCTTTTTGATGTTCAGGGAATAGATTTGATGGGACCCTTTCCGAGCTCCTTTGGAAATACCTACATTTTTTGTTTTTGWAGATTATGTCTCCAAATAGATCGACGCAGTAGCATTGTCAACTAATGATGCTAAAGCAGTGGTCAAAATACTTTAGAAGAAAACTTTTACAAGATTTGGTACACCAAGAGCTTTGATCAGTGATGAAGGTACATATTTTTGTAATAGAATGATGAAATAATTTTTTGCAAGATATGGGGTGAGGCATAAAATTGCTACAGCATATCATCCCCAGACAAGTGGGCAGACATAAGTTTCAAATAGGGGGATCAAAAGAATATTGGAAAAAATTGTTAGTTCGAACAGGAAAATTAAAGTCTTGTTGGTTAAAGTCTCAAAGTACAGTATGGAGAGTAGAACTGAAATATGAGAGCAATGGAGGAACATTTCAAGTCAATGATCAGAGACTTAAGCATTATCAAGTTGGAGAGCAAAAAAAGGAGAAAGAACTTCCTTAACACTTTGCAATGCATGATGAAGCTATAGTAAAGTCAGGTTGAGGACGGTAAACTAAGTGTTGAAGGGAGGCAACCCTTAATTTATGCTTTGTTTTCAATTAATTTATTTTTTTACAATTTTAACTCACCCATAATTGCACTAACTTTTGAAGGGTAGAATTCAAATACACAAATTTAATGGCTTTTTTGTAGGAAAAAGAGAAGTCTATAAAAGACAAAAAGGAAATGAAACATTGTGGAGATGCCACGTCACTAGAAATTTTGATTTAGAAAAAGACGAATAGGTGTTGGCACCCCATTCGTCATTAATAAGAGAAGYATAGAGTAGTATTCAATTTGACCATTGCAATTCTTGAAACTCAAAAGCTATCATCAAATTAGCAAAAAGAGGAAAATTTTGGGGATTGAACCATCAAATCCAATCAGATAGACAGCTGTTAGGTTTGAATAAGAAAAGAGTCAGTCAGAAAATTTTTCATAGCAAAGCAAAATAGAGAGAAAGAAGAAGACTCGCAGTAAAATAGAAACCCGAAAAAATGGTGCAAAAACTGGCTACAACTTTGAAGAAGCTATCCCCTCTGCCACGGCTCGCAACTAGAGAAGCAGAGAGGAGGTTCGATGAAATTTTCAAAAAGAAGACTCTGCTGCTGGAAAAAGGTTTCATCTTTACCAAAGGTGCGATGGAGATTATCCAGAGTGTAAAGYAAGGCATCTCCTACCATAAATGTGAGGACTTCGCTCAATACCCAAAAGACCCTTACCTAAACTTGGTAAGGGAATTCTATGCTAGCCTAGGAGATCTAAAGGAAGAACTATTATGGTGAGAGGAGTAGCAACAAAGTTGCGGTAAACAACCATCAGTAAGGCATACATGCTCCCTGATAGGAAATCTGAACATGAAAAGATGGTTCTTGAGGTTGATGACGATTTGAAGGAGGAAATCTTGAAAACCCTAACTGTTGAGGGAACATAATGGAGTATATTAGCCATTGGAACAAGGACGATTATAAGGTCCTTACTCATCCCACTGGGAAAAATCTAGCTTACTCATCCCACTGGGAAAAATCTAGTACCATTTYCTTAAATCTCGCCTCACCCGACTACCCTTGRTTACACAATCTCACATGAGCAAATGATACTTCTGTATCCTATTATTACTTGGAGGTTTATTAATGTTGATCGAATATTTATGCTAAGATGCATGTATGCACTGAAAAGAGGGAATGCAAACTTTTCTTTTCTTCCCTCATAACTCTGTTGTGCCAATGAGCAAAAATCTTGGTAAGCCTAGATGAAGAGATAGTAAAACACATAGCCCTCATTAATGAGCAGGCTATAGCAAGAATCTAAAAGAAAATTGAAGAGACATTTGCCCCCATCACAAAGAAATGAAAGGCTACCAATGTGAGTTGATGCTGGAGGTTGAATCTGAATATGAGGAATCAAAAGCTAAGAAAGAGGCTAAGAAAGAATCGGAGAAAGAATATGAATTTAAGGATGACTCCAAGAAGGACGAAGATAAGAAGAAGAAGGACRATGATGATGAAGTCATAGTGATTAAGGAACGCGAGCCTATTGTAGCTAAAACTATCAGGCAGCAAATGACTAGTTCATTGAGGTTAGGGAGATGTTGATGATGTTGCAGCAATCCCAGAATCAACTGAAAGAACAAATGGCCAAGTTTTAGGCCTATATGGAKAAAAGGGATGCTGTGGATTGGTTGAATATGACTAACGCATTAAAGCTGACGAACACACGCGCCCATCCAACCTTCCCCATTGAGCTGCTGCCAGAATATGATCCTGAGGAGACTGATGATGATGTTGGGACTCCGAAAGCCTAGAAACGTCTACCTTATCAATTGATCTACCTTCTAAGAATTTGAGTAAAGTTTGGAATGAATTTGAACAATGTTTTTATGTTTTTCTTTTCAAAATTATCTTGCTTATGAGATGGTTTATTTGAATTTGGTTTTGAATATTTTTTTATTTGGTATTTTGGTTTAGTTTTTAAGTATTTGTCATGCTACGAATCCTTTTTACTATAGCAAAATATGTTTTACTTGATATGCTTGATTGAACCAGTTATGCTAGCTTATCTAGGGTCATTTAGCAATTTGATAAAATCACTTGGACTAGGTTAAGGTGGTATTTTTTTTGGCCATGCAAATCAATTTTTATTAATTTATAATTTTCTATGGTTCAGTAGAAGAGGGTTTGAGCATGGAATTCAAACTTGAGGATTTTCTAAAAAACAATTATTGCTATGAGCCACATTTGAGAAAGAGTTTCAAAATAAGCATGYGGGAAAAAGAAAAAGAGCCTTAAATGAGAAAAACTACTCTATTGTTTTTAGCACCTAAGTAACCAGAGGCATACATGCTACCCATGTATGCTTCCGCATCAACGGGAAACGAGATAAGAGTATGTTATAGCAATTTGTAAGTTGTGACGGGTGCTAATTAACCAGAGACACTCATGTTACCATGTATGCCTTTGCGTAAAATGACATTAGTGACACGAGAATACTAATTGAAAACTTAGTGCTGATAAGCTATATCGATGGAAAACACCCTTATTGATCAAAAGGTTTAAGCTCTCAAGATAGAGCAAACTGCATCAAGTTTTCCTTAATGAAATTCTATTGGATAAATTCTTTGCTACTGCAGCAAACCAATGATTTAAAAGATCATAAATGATTATTGAGTCTAACCGATTTCATTTCTCTGGCTTTTGAATAAACACCTTTTACTTAATCGCTTTCTTTTTCATTTTGCTGGTTAGCTGACTACTCTTTGCTACATAAAGAACACAAGAAAGTTATAAGTATGAATGTAATGCTATAGCATTGCTCGAGGACTAGCAATGATTTAAGTTTGGGGGAGTGATAACTAAACGTAACATCCCTATTTTGATCCCTATTTTTGCGCAATTTTGACTGGTTTATTATGAATTTATGTTATTTATCTTGGTTTGTAACCTCAATTTTGATATCTCTATTGTTATATATTTGAGAATGCAAAAGTAGCTATTTAAAACCTAAAAGACTTGATCTTTAAGGAAGTTTTGTAGAATAAGGAAAATGCTACAACATTCATAATTCTGAGGAATGGGTCTGATGTGCATCTTCCAATAAAGCTTTACAAATCCCTTGCATTTAATGAGGAATCTGAGTGAAAACGACATAAAGAAGGTGGTTTGCATTGACTTCCAAACTTTTCCCAAAATGGCCAGACAAGAGAAAATTATTGTGGACCACATTATCCAAAATAGACACTACAAGACAAATGCTGCTGAGTCAGCACTAACTTGTCAAAGAGGAATGCTATAGCAATTGCCAGCTCAGCTGCATTTCAAGCTCTATATAAGGAACAGAACTTCAAGAAAAAGAAAGTTAGTTGTAATTGTTAGAAGTTAGTTCTTAGATTATACTTAAGCTTCTCTTCAACAAAAGGAACCATCTTAGTTTTTTTACATTTCAGTTGTAATTAGAGCCAAAAAAAGCAACAAAAGTCACCTCTCTTATAGTGTAATCTATCTTTATTTCTATTCAAAATGTTTTTTATAGTTTAGTGCCAGTATTTTTTAAGTTTTGGCAAATCAACAAGAATTTTTTGTGAGTTTTGAATCTCTTCTTCTAGAAAATCTGTACTTTCATTAGCCTATTAGAGGGTGGAAAAATTGACAAAGCTAAAAACTCAAGATTAAGGTTGTTCAAGTTTATAGCGAGTGCACTCTTTGAGAGATTAAAGGTATTCAACTAAGGTTAGGAGGTCATAAGCCCACCCTATCCATTTTTGAAACTCAATATTGACAAAGTAACTAAGTTTCATAGCCATAAACATATGGTTTATGTACTAAATGAAAACTGCAATACAATTGCCAACGGTTAAGGAATAACAATCTTTAGACCTTGAATGACTTGTTGCTACAGCAATCTAGTACTTGACCGAGATAAGGATACTTATCTTACCAGTGAAGGATCCTATGCATTACGRAATTATTGGAAGAATTACCATAAAAATGCAATTTAATCTTTTTACATTTTCCACATTTGCACTGCGATTAGTTCCATATAAGACATTACATGAAATTGATTGTTTGTGCTACAACATTCAAAACTAACACTAACTTCTAATTGTTGCCACTGACTTTTTCCATTTTTTTTTTTGTCTTACTTTAATTTACATTCAATCATTTTTACATTTATTTACTTGCTTTTAGTGGTTTGCTTTTCAGTTATCCCCATTAATTGTCCCCTCTATTGCTACAATATTTTTATCACTTTTACGTGAAGTTTACATAATGTTTTCCTTTCGTTTAACTATTCTCATGGGAATGACATCCTAGTCACTCTTACTAATTTTGGGCCACGTATGCTTGTGCTCATGCTAGTTTAATCTCAATAGATTAGACTCTAACACATGCTGACAGTGGTTTCAAGTTCTTAATTAAATCCATGTTTTGTATTTGCTCTTCTTATCTTTCTTTCGTATGTTGCCTACTCAACACTTGCCAAACTAGGTTGGTCTCAATTTGCAAAAAGAGCAAGTGTTCAAAGCAGCATAAATAAGAATCTCTTAGCTGTCTTTGAGTACATTGAGGTATATATGCCTTCTATAGAAGAGCTGAGGTCATATCTTTAGCTTCTGAGTCATTTGAACCTTTAATTATCTTTCTTCCATATAGTTTATTTTAACTTTGTATTTTCCATCAATACTGAATTGAATTGTCCTAGTAAGTTTTCCTACTTTATCTAGTTTATTATGCTTATGTTTATGATGTTTCTCATTGTCTTTTTTTACTTTTCATGCAAATTTGTAGTTGTCTGCCGCAAACAACATGGCATTTGACATAAATGAGAGGATAAGAGTCATTCTTATTGATTAGCTTATTAAGGTACATAAGAGGCAACTTTACTTTAGAGTGCTTTCTCTATAGGTCTAAGCAATGGAGCAAGACATGCGAAAGGCATAGAAATGAAACTAAAGCATAGAAACTAAACTAAGGAACAACTTTTGTAAGTATCTTTCTATAGTCCAAATTAATGAATCTTTTGATAAAGAAATCAGTAGACTAAATAGTGTGCCATTTGGTCTTTTTTGTAGAGAACTGCAAAAGTGATGGTTCATTTCCACTAGAATCTAGGAATAGGAAAGCTYGCTGGCATTCACAAAAAGTGACAGTACATCTACGTATGGATATGATGCAACATCAGGGCCTAACCTCTTTCTTTTGGATCCAAACGTTTGGCAGGATGAAGATGCTAGCAATCTCACCACTAAGAGTTTTGTGAAACACAAGTTGCGTTGCTATAGCTTTCAAACGTAGAAAAACTTTTCGAAATTTTTTATTTCTGAGATTTGTTTATGAGAGAGCTCAGTGGCCTTGAATTGAGAATTTGCTTTGACCATAARCAGTTGAGATTTATCCCATGCTATCCATAATATAGAATAACTATGACTTTGYATCTGTGTTGCCTAAGATTTATCGATCACTAGTGACGATGAAAAATTGGACAAAAATCATTGATGAATATAAAGAGTTAAGTAGTGGTATCCCAAAATCGATTGGTAGATGGATTATTTACTAAATCTGATGGCTAGTAATCGACACCTTCTTTTCAGTAGTACGATTGTTGGATTCACCAATTTCAAGATGTATAAATTATTTAACATTTCAATAATATAAATATTAGCTTATAAACTTGAGAGTTATCTTCAATTGCTGAGTCTACATGTTAAATATGCTTTTTGGAACTAGACARTGGCTTTGACATTCTTCTTTCTATGTTAGTATAACATACCTCAAGATATTGTGCAATGGAGATTAAATTATTAATTTTTTTATTATATGATGACATGGCAAGATATCTAGAATGTTAACATCGYAACATTGGAGATGCTCGAGACTGACATTCTATGTCACCAACGTCACRATAGATGACCTGTCGTGATACTTTATCTAAAGTGACATTTTGTAGTAGCGTCATCCAAAGTTGAGTATBAGCAAGGATGCCATAATGAAGCTCTTATAGTGACACTTTAAAGGGTTTTGATAGATGCTTTTAGGTGATGGTATCAACCATCACGATATGTTACATACCGGTGAAAAATTCAAAGATTATGCTTATAAAGTGTCACAAAATGTCTTTTTTAGAAAAAATTATATTACAAAACTCTTTTTCTGCTTTTTGTAAACCACCAATATATTTCAATTGACTAAAATTATTCTTTGAAATCACTGAATTCAATAAGATAATATGAAAATCCAAAAATCAATAATTAATATCCAAATCCATATAATCTTCATAACTATTATCAAAGAGTAGCCATATAGTGATGCTTTAAAGCGTCATTATAAGTTAATTATTATTACACTTTTTAAATTTTGGAAATAAAGTGTGATGACCCACCGTCCCGTAGGTTCCAYTAGGGCTGTACGGGCGTTGCCTGCCTCTTGACAGTCGATACAGTTGAACTATTCAAAGCAATTAAAACCATAATTGAAATATGAACATTTTATTAATTACAACATCTTACAATTTACACGATTATAAATTTTTACAACACTAAATATCACAGTACAATATTCTAAAATATAAAAGAACCACCCTCAGTGTTCTAATAACTACAAATGATCAGAGCTCTTAGAATTTCACCAAAACTTATGTAYAACATGACTCTTCTAAAACTGAAATCGCCAGACTTCCGTACTCGTCTGTACTTATCACTAAAACATATAAAATTAAATGAGCTAGGCTCAATGAGTTCCATGAGTGTGTGATAGTGTGCAGTTTTAAGAATAGTATACATAAAATATGATGATTCAGTTTAATGAGAAAAGATCAATTGTTAATGTAAAAGCATTATCTGAAAAAGGGATAGTTCAAAAAATTCAATTCTGGAACTAAAGAAACATGCAAGAAAGCTCTTCATATCATGTATAAGGTCAAGAGAATCAAACCTTAACCGTAAGAGATTTACTCTATGAGGTCAAGATGTACCAGCTTTATAACTCTAATTACGCATCCCCATGAATAACAGTAACAATGTAGCCAGCTAGCCGCGGCTATAGGAGCCGATCGCCCCTGGGTTAAACCTCTTAATCAAGGGTACGAGTATCCAACATATACCCTGGGTACGATATGGTGCAACCGTCTACCTGAATGGATCTGGTCGACCATAGGTATGGTCCAACGGTTCGGCCATTTGGTAACTTTCAAAGCACTGTCATCCAAGGGGCTCAAGAGGTACTCACGCTGGGGACCAACCAAACACGATACTTTGTCCGCTAGACTAGTATTTGGAGTCATCGACTGAGTACTCATTCATTTCAATATAATCACAATTCAATAACAAGCTAGTGTACACAATAATCAATAATCTTATGAAATTCATGATTCAAATTCCTGTCAAATGTGAAAATAATTATTGAAAATTCAAATTCGAATTTTCATGTTAATCGAGTAACAAAATTACTGATACTTGAAAGTTCGTAAAACAGATGAATTCAAGCATACGAGAATTTTATAAAACTTATCTAGAGTATCCTTAAATGAAAACAAACACATTTTGCGGTGTTTTAAACGATAGAGGAACTCACTTGAGTATTCTTGCTTCATGTATTAAGCTTCTAAATCCCTTGATTATCATGTCCTATTATCAGATTATACGATACTGTCTTAGTTTATATCTACAAATGATGCTACGATAATTCTGGAAAATAAATCATTCATTAAATGCTATCCGAAGTCCTAAAATTTAGTGAAATTGAATTTAGAATTTTTGAAAAAATTATTTTATTTATTCTAATATCTTAAATAATGGTCCGAGATTCAAATAATAATTCAAAGTCCTTATTCATAATCAATAGTCCAACTTATTAGTCCATTAATGCATAATAGTAATCCATTAGTTTAAATTAATGTCCAAGATTCAATTTGTGATTTGATCCATTGCCACTTTAAAGCTCAATAAGATATCCCACAATCTTGTTCGGGCTTTTACCAAATTCGAGTTCAGGGAAATGTTTTGGGCTGTTATTTCGAAAGCCTAATTTCTTTGTAAACTAACCAMCATTGTTTATTAAGCCTAATAATTTAATCTTAAAATCCAATTCCATTTGGGCCGTTCCTAATTTAGAACCCAACAAAATGTTATGTTTTGGGCTAACAAAATTCCTATCTTGTTTGTGACACAAGTCGTACATAAATCATTATCTTCCTCATTAAAATTGTGTATAAAAATTCTATGACAGTCAATTGAGTAGCACTATTGGCGGTTTTCCTCGAAGAACACAGACACTAGCTACGTAACCTAAATTCCTAATTTAGGTTTTCCTCTCAAATCTCTAAACCTGTTGACTGAGGCTTCGGCTGATTGCTAATGGTTTACAACTAGCTACGTAATGTGGATCCAAAAGGAGGCACCATAATATATACAAAAAGCAACGAATTAAGACATCTCAGGAGGAAGTTGGAAGAAGTTCTAGTCAGGATAGGGACCTAAGCCAACTTAAGTCCCTTCCTAAAAGCCAAGTTGAGGGGGTAACCTTATATTAATTAAAAATGGTGGCGATCTGTAAATTCATTAGCAAAGAAGAACTAGTTGATCCACAGTTAAAGGTCCAAAAACTCAAGCATGAAGAAAGACAATCAACTTCAAGTTGCTTCACATAAGAGTCTCCAACAAGGAAATATATTGGACTCCAAACCATACCAAGTAGAAAAAATAGCAACGAATAGATAGAGTGCTTACCAAAATTCTATTTTCTGCAATATACAAAGAAGAAAAGATGATGACCTTCTTAAGATAAATATTTTTTTTGTGAAAAGAGTGAGAAATCGAGAGAAAGGGAAAAGGTCATAGAGAAAACAGAGAGGAAAAAAAAAAAAAAAAGCAATGATTGAAAAGAATGAAGTAGAGAGAAATGGGCAAAACGATGTAGTCCAGATGTAGACCAGGTGGAATCTTGTGCTGGCAGCAAAAGAAAGGGTAAGAAAGAAAGACGAAGACGCTGCAAAAAAAAAAAAAAATTTTTGAGAGAAAATGAAGAGATTGGAGGAGGAGAAAAGAAGAAATGAGGAGTTGGAGAGAAGGAAGAATAGCGTGGGTTTCTGGGAGGAACAAAAGTGAGCGGAATTAGGTGAGAGAAAAAGGCGCAAGTGACGTGAAAGAGAGAGAGAAACATGAGGATGAATCTTTCTTTCTTTTTATTTTTATTTATTTATTTTGTAAATAATAAATAAGTAAAATAATGTAATGGGTCAAAATTGACCAAATAACTAAATAATCAGTAAAAAAAATTCTAATTATCATCCTAAATAGTTCTAGGATTTTATTTTCTTCGAACTAAATTAATTACCTTAACTCATTTTAGCATACAACCAAACTACGATTATATAAAATAATTACTAATTAATAAATAAATAAATATTTTTAAGAATATTTTAATCCCCAAACTTTTATAGTGTTAACATCTAAATTCTCATACAGTCATATTTTGTGAGATTTTTTATTACGAATGATAATTAATAAAAATTTAGGATTTTACATAAAATATTCAAATTTATTTAAACTATGTCATTTCATATATAGCTATTCTGGCACTTAATTATGTAATGTTATGATAAGACAATCGTGACGTTTTTCTCAAAGTGTCACTATAAAGGTGTCATTATAAGTTAATTTTTTTAATAGTAATGATATTATAAATAATAGTTTAATATTATTTAATCTAATGTTTTATTGATATTCGAATTATTATATCCACGAGACAAATTCAAAAAGTATATGTAAGTATTTTAAATTTTTTGATGATAATTTTGAGTAATCATAATTCAAAATACAAATTTACTGGAAAAGCAGACTTTAAGGTTTTTGTGAAGGACTTTCCCAATCTTTCTCCGAATGMGTTGAAAAAACCTTTCCAATTCTAATTTAGAAAAATCATTTCATACCAACCTTTTTCTTAATTTAATCATTTAATATTCAGAATTTTTTCCTCTAATTATTCAGAATGCGAATAGTGGGGCAGAGGTAAAGAAGGTAAAGGCTCTGGTCCCTTTATTTGCTCCGTTTTATATTTCCATTCTAGCTATCCAGATTTGCACTTCAGTCAAACCCGCGTACCCAACCCAATTACCATACCTGAAGAGAGCCTACATCAGTTATTCTCTCAAATCAAAACCCTAGCTGAAGAAGTCTAGAGAATTGGAGATTCTGCCATATTTAGGGCTTCAGTCCTCTTCAGATATCGGGTAAGTTTCTGAACCAGATATCTCAATTTGATGTGTTTATGCTTCATTCTGAACCAGATATCTCAATTTGATGTGTTTATGCTTCATAAATTATTGGAAACTCGAAAATTACTCAAAAAAAGTTGTACTGGCGTAAGATTTTGTAAGCAATGCAGCTCGAGTTTATACACGAGTAGAAAGTTTATGTGTATGTATATGTGTTTTTGATGCAATTTCCATTGCTTGACCTCCCTTTGGTTTTGTAGTTAAGCAATATTCTTATATTGGCCAACTAATACGGCTTCCACTTCAGCTGTTCGAAAATTAACTGATTCAGTTCGACATGGATGGGTTTTAGTTTCTCCTTATTGTGCATATGAGTTTCGCAAGCGTCGTTAATCAGTTTATTTATATTGATTAACTGGCCGGGTTTTAATTAGTTAGTTCGTGTGCAATTGTAATAATGTAAAGCTGATTTATGTGGAAGCAACAACTGACGGAGTCTTCTTTTCTGTTCATGGTGTATGAGTTTCGCAAGTGTCTTTAGTCAGGTCCTTTATCTTATATGACTAAGGAACTGCGACCACTTTGTTCTGGTCGTGCAGGGGGGAAGAGGAGGGGAGGGGATTGTGGTGGTGTGGGAATCGAAGAATGTGATGCAAGTGTATGTAAAACAACAATAGATATAGTGCATTTATGGCAATGTCAGTATCCTTGGGTGTGAACATGTCTTTTATACTACATTAAGTGTAAGAAAAATAGGCTGATGGTCTATTATGTTATCTGTAATCTGATTTTCAGTTTGTTTGTTTGTGAAGTCTCAATTGTTATTTGGTTTTATTCTTTTTAGGTTTCGAAGTTTGTGTCATTGTTGAAGGAGATTTTTGTCTCATTTCGTGTAATTTCTATAAACAATTGTTCCAATTTTACCAAGTAAATTCTCAGTTCCTTTAGGTTTGGTTACTTATCCAATTTTACCAAGCTGTCCATCATATAAAGTATGTCAGATGAGGTTTGGCATTTAGAAGCTTCCTTATCCCTCATGTTATAAACCCTTAAGTGGTTGCTGCCAGTTGGCTCTATCAATAAGTAATATTTCTTCTTCTTCATCCTTATCTATGTAGAGGAGCACTTTATATCAAAATTGAGCAATATTTCATCAATTTTTGGAAAATCTGAAATATTAATGACTCATTGGGCTTTGAGTTGTACTTGAACAGGAAATCAATTTAACCAACCAATCTATGGCTTCCGAAGCCTCAAATAATGAAGCCTTCAACAACTCCAAAGTAGTTGAAGATGCTGCTGAAGCTTCAGCAGAACAAATAGTGAACCCTTGGGAGGTTTCTGTGAGAGACGGTGGTAAAATTGATTATGACAAACTCATAGATAAGTTTGGTTGTCAACGACTGGATAATTCTTTAATTGATCGTATCCAACGGCTGACCAATCGCCCTCCTCATGTTTTTCTTCGCCGTGGTGTCTTCTTTGCTCACCGCGATTTAAATGAGATTCTTGATGCATATGAAAAAGGAGACAAGTTTTATTTATACACAGGTCGTGGACCTTCTTCTGAAGCCTTGCATCTTGGCCATCTTGTCCCCTTTATGTTCACCAAGTATGTCATTTTATTCCTTTGTTAATACTCCTGCTAGTGAATTCATTTTTGTTTTGTTAATATATTTTTTTTCCCCCTTTTGTGAAGATTGATGTTATACTAAAGCGATGATTCTGTTGAATTTTGTTCTTGGTTTGGATGTTTAACAATTATACTTTAGTGTCAGAGATTGGTTGAAGTTATTTGAGATACTATTTTAAAAGTATTTGACAATTGAAATCTTCATAGTAACATATTTGGAAATTTCTTAATTGTCTTCCTAATATATTTTTGTTACCATCGATTTTAGAACTAAAACCATTACATACTGTTCTTAGAAAAGGTCCTTTTAACATAAAAAGAGTATTTATCTTTGCCAGAGTAATGCTAATTGATACTAGATGCAGAAATGAATGTTTACTTCTAATTTGAATATTCTGCTTCTGTCTACTTTATTGAATTATATAAATTCCTGTGAGATATTTGATCAAGTAGAAGTCTATATTGGGAAGTCAAAACAGAGACTGTGTATGAGATGGTGGAGATTTGGGGATAGATTTGTTAATAACTAGAGATTTCAGATATTTGCAGGATGCTTTCAAAGTGCCACTTGTAATACAATTGACTGATGACGAGAAGTGCATGTGGAAGAATCTATCGGTTGAGGAAAGCCAGAGACTTGCACGAGAGAATGCCAAAGATGTCATTGCTTGTGGATTTGATGTTTCAAAGACCTTTATCTTCTCTGATTTTGATTATGTTGGCGGGTATTTTGTTTATCTTTTAACTAAGACTTTGAGCTTTATTTCCCTTCACTTCTTCTTCTGATAAGAATTTCAAAGTCGATTGGGTTGTTCTTTTTAAAATAATTACTTTCCCAGTTGTGCTTACATGAATTTGGGTGTCCTTTGGTTAATTGATTATATGGTTTATAGATGGCTCTTTAGAATGGCAGTGATGTGCTACATGTTTGGTTTCCATAGCTGTTAAAGCATGAAGAATTGTATCCATATTATAAATTATTGCCAGCACTGTGGGTTTTATGATCTTGGTAAAGAAATAATGGGACAAACAGACCATAATATGTGAAATTAGTTTGGAAATTATAGAATATATATGGGAAAGCTGATATATCATAAATTTACCTCAGGCAAATAAAAATGAAAACTTTTTGCTATATACATATGTGCTCATGATATTCTTTCTTGTAGATTTCAATAAAATTCTGCTTTTCATTACTTTAAGATTGTCTCGTGGCCCAAAAAAATAATAAAAAATAAAAAGAAAAAGAAGAATGTTATTCTAAACCCTAGAAGTGAAGGCATATGTCTTGATATGCTCTTGAGATTGGTTTTCTGTGACTAGAAAGTTTCCTTGAGTTTTTCCCTTTTTGCTTTCTGTTTTTTGTTTTGGCCCTCAATAATTGATGCAGGACAAACCTGTTAGGGAGCCCAAGCTAGAATAAGCTAAAAGTATTGAGGAAGTATGTAATGAGAACTTTGGAGAAACCAGAGAATTCCAGAAATTTGCAGGGAAAATTCACTGGAAAATTGAAAAGGTTGGTTCTTAGCATCACTTTAAGAAGTTGACCTAGGCATCACACCTAGGATCATAGGGCTTTGCACCTTAGGCTTTATATTGCATCACACAACCAGAAAATTTAGGATAAACTGAAGTCTTATTAATTGTGAGGAATAGCCTACATAATGTAATAGAGAACTCTCTATTGACTAACTCCTAAACCTACTAGGACAGAAAATGTCAATAGAATCTAATACCTCAATGRAAACCTAAAACAATTAGGAAACTACTTAAACTAGGACTACTCTAATCCCCATATCAGTTGCCCCTCATCTAAAGTATGCTAGATTAGGGTTTGGCCTTTAGAAGCTTCCGTATTCCTCCTCTTATCAACCTTAAGTGGTAGTTGGTGCCACTTGTCTCTCAACACTTGAGTAGTTTTCGCATGTATGGTTTAAAATGCATATCTTTTTTACGATCACCATTATTCCATATATTTGATTCAATAATTTTCCATGCAGTGCCTTCTACAAGAACATGGTAAAGGTTGCAAAGTGTGTCACCTACAACAAAGTAAGTCTTCAGAATGAAGATATTAATGAGTTGAAATGTTGCTTTCTACATTGAATGCATAAAGATAATTTTTTATGCATGCCATGAACTAATATTTTGTTGTTGTCAGGTTGTAGGGATCTTTGGTTTTACTGGTGAAGACCACATTGGAAAGATTAGTTTTCCTCCTGTTCAGGTAGAAGCTTTCTATACTTTCAACAGGACTATGTAAGGCGTCTTGGATAGTGAGGTTTTAGCAATGATCAAATTATGTGTTGCCAATATTTTCTTGCTTTTGGTTGTCGTTCTACAGATCTCACATATCCCATTGTGGTCAATCTTGAATACGTTACTTTTTTGTTTGTTCGTTGCTCTTTGGTTCTTTGGAAATTTTGGAGATGGTCCTTTGCATGGTACTTTTACATTTGAGAACAAATATTGCGCACCCTTTTGTTTTGTGTATTGAAGAGAGTAACCAGTCTACAAGTACCTTTTTAATTGCAAATCATCTAGAATTATTTCTAATACGCTTTTTAGTTTTAATGGAAGATGTTCCACTTTTGTATGATTTGTCCACATATTTCTTTTCTTTTTTACCTTGCTCAATTTGGTTTATTTAGGATTGGGTTATTGCAGGCTGTCCCTTCTTTTCCAAGTTCATTTCCGCATATTTTTCGTGGCAAAGATAATCTTCGTTGCTTGATTCCTTGTGCCATTGATCAGGTTTACACTCATCTCCCATTCAAACACGTTTCTTAGTTTGACAATATACTTTTGATGGACATTTGTGTTAGTGGAGTATTRCAACTTTAATTCCTAGACATGGCTTTAACAAGGTAAACTGTGGTCCCATGGACATTGTAGGAATTATACCCCTAATTTATTTGAGTGCAATCAATTCTTGAATGTGACTGTCAGATTTCTGTTGCTTAATGAATCTGTCTTGCAATTCACGTGTTCATCCAAGATCCTTCCTGATTTTTTTTTTTTTAAAATGTTATGGGGTATATTTGCATTTAAAATTGAGACTACATCTAAGTCTTATACCAGACATCTGTTGTTGCCTATGTGCTTATATGCATTTTAAACTTTTCTCTCTCTTCTTTTTTTTTTTGGGTTTCGGAAAATGGGGTGGGTTGCTTGTATTGAACTATATTAAGGCAGTTGAATTATGGTTGAAATTCAATATGTTGTTCAGTATTATATAATTTTAGCATTAAATACTTCAGCAATGCATAGGAAGTAAAATATGAAGTCTTRTACACCAAAAGGAAAAAATGTATAATCTATCTGGTATATGGGGATTGTAGTTTAGTTGAGATCTTGAAAATTTATTTCTTGAATAACTAGCATATTTTCCCTATTAGCAAGTGATTGGTTTAAACCTTGTTTAAACTTTGTTACCACTCTTTGGGACTGTAAATCTGTTTTATACATTTAAACTGCTTGTTTTATTGCTTAGGCTGGTTTAAGAGAACCTATTACGAGAACAAAAAGCTCAGAATAATCAGCTTCTGATTGTAATTGCACATTTTAATACTTATAGCGCCCAGAGATATGAACACTCAGCTCTAGGAAGGAATACGCATATCATGTATCACTTCAAATAATACTTGTTACTGTATCTTGGTACCTGAAAGGCTTGATAACAAAACAAACTTGTTATATTCTTTCTATTCTATGTTATATGGACTCCAATAGATTAATTATTTCATTCAGGCATGTAAACTTGGCAAGTGATAGTGTATGTGGGCACTTGTAGCAAGATGTGATCTTGAAAAATATTACAACCTGTTTTGATGATTGAGATAAAAGATGAAGGTTGGAGAACTCAAAATGCCAAAGAGGAGAAAGAAAGGAAAATGATCATGTAGGTGTTCTCTTGGTTTGATTTACATATGAAAAGGAAATTGACTCTCTTTTAACAGATAACGTGGAGAAAAAACACGGCCTCATTTAGTCTTGCTAAAACCACAAAATTTTGTTTTTATGCACTCTAGCAATTCATTAGGAGACAGCTACACAGATGAGCAGATTGTCTCAAAACTTCTTCACTATGTGATGATGATGAAAAGAGGATTATTAGTTCCATTGCTTGCATATAACCACGCATCTAGACTAAGAGCTTTATAAGGCCTTCTGAGATGCAACAACTCATCAGTATTGATTTTATTAAGAACCATTGTTCAGCTTTGATTAAAGAATAATGTGAACTTAAGATTCATAAAGGTTCTGGGAGAGTATTAAAAGTTAAATTTGGAAACGGCATGCTGAGAGAGTTGTTTCATAGGGTTCTGAAGGTGGATTCTATTACTTGTCAGTGAAGAGCTTTATTTGTGGAGAATACACTAAGGAAGATTCTGCTTATATACGAGAAGGTCTTAACCTATATATACACTGTAATACACTGTAATCCCTCAAAGAATAATGAACCTTTGTTTGCAACTCTGTCTTATGTGGTTGATGTAGCACCATGTAGTTAAAAGTAGGCAAGCAGAGGAAGAAGCATGAAAGGAAGAATGAGAACAAATCAATGAGTTTAACCTAGAACTTAGGAGTAAACCCCAAACCGAGGTTTCTTCTGCTTGAAGCCCCGGAGTTTCAAACGGATGCAGGAACTATAAGTTAATTCTAGAATATAGCTACTAGTACTTATACGTAACACAAACAAGACATGGAGACCAGAGCTACTAGGAGCTAAGAAGACTTAAGTGCAAGGAATTGAGGTAGGCAGTCTCGAAGTATGTATGCCCCTCCTGCAATTTAGGAAGAAAGATTAGCAGAATCTTTTGAAGGAGTTAAGTAAATGGTACAACAAATAAAGGAGTATGGAGGAATCTTCTTTTTGTCATCAGGCAGATCCTGAGTGATTGTCTTACTGGACTTATTGCATATTTAATTCCATTTTATAAGTTTATTTAACATGAGATGTTTCTTAAAGTGTACAGACGCTCTGTGCCTCCTTAATGCACAAGTCTTCACATTTTCAAGGATATTTCTGAGAGTTTAATCAAATTAGAAACTGTGAACTCATTTTTTAACCAACTTGACCTAGAGAGGCCCGATGGACTGATTTTAGTGTACTGGAAAACCCTAGCATCTGAACTTCATAAAACTCGACCAACTTTCAACAATCTATTTGTAAAGAGGAATGAGAATGACCCAATGGAAGTGCTTTTTATTTAGTTATTGTTCTTTTTTTTGCTGTTATTTTGCTTATCTTAATAGAATTTAAGCCATTTCATGAATTACATTTTATGGCATTAGGTTTTTTAAATTGCGAAGTTCATAGAGTTTTATGGACTTCTGGCAGTGGAGGTCCTCTTTGCCAACCAAAATCGTAAAGAACATGTTCCCCCTGATTCCGCTATTAATGTTATTTCCCCCGTAGATTATTTACGTGGATGCACTGCTATTGTACATATGCGGCAGTGACTATTATTCACCAGGAATGCAGTGGCTGGTCTTGACTCCTAATATTTATCATCCAGACATCATGATGCAACGCCAGATCTGCTCGTATATTTGCTTGATCTTAAATTGGGAGAATGATAATTAATGATTTCTTGATTTTATATCCATCTGGATGTTTGCATGTCCCTGATTCTCTTCATAAAACTATTCTTATGCTCTTTCTGTTCTATTTCCTCCTCCTTGTGGCTTTGATATTTTGAACCTTTGCAGGACCCTTACTTCCGGATGACGCGAGATGTTGCTCCTCGTTTAGGTTATCATAAGCCAGCCTTGATTGAATCATCATTCTTTCCTGCCCTTCAGGTGGGATTTCTTGACTTGAATCTTGTTCTTATAAAAGTAATACAGGATCTGGTATTATTCATCCTAGCCAAATGATGCTGTCTTCATTTATTCTTTTGTTTGGCTTGAGTAGTTCATAGTTTTTCTAATTGTTCTTAGAATTGTGTGTCTTAACTTAAGTTACTCGAAATGGATCAGTGATGCTATCCGCCTTTCTTTTGTTCATATCTGGACTATTTAACACTTCTAAACTTATCTATTACTAAGAAGATGAAACTTTGATAGTGCTAACTTTCAAGTAAGTCTAAATAGTGATTGCTTCATATTTTTTGTAGCTTGCTAGTTGCAGCAGAACAACAGCAAAATTGAATCACTTCTTGCAAGAAGTACTCCAACCTAGCACCTGCGGTGTGACATGAATCACTTTATATGCCAGATACTAAGGCTTCTCTTGCCTTAGAAATGATTTTACTGATTGCATGTATGGGTTCCGTTTTTCTCAATATTGAAGTAAAATTTTACCTGTTCCTAAAAGTCTAATAATCCTATTTTGAAACACGAGCCRTGGAATTTTAGAAGTTCCTTGCACCCATGAGATTATGCTTTTGATCAATTGATATTGTTTGACTCTTTAGAAAAGGGTTTCTTAGGTTGCATAGGTTTGTGCATATTTTGTTGCTTGCTTCAACAAAAGCTTACCTACAGAGATGTCATTTTATTTTGTTTTATTTAAATTTTTAATCTTTTTCCTTCATTTGTCTCTCACAGCTTCTTTTCTATACCAAATGGTAACTTCTTATTATAAACATCTACCAAAGTGAATGAGACTTTGACCAATAGGATGTCTAGGAAGGGACAGGTGTATATTTTTTATTAAACTGGAGATGGGGGATTTTCTCTGTTGTGTCAAAGCTTCTGAGTAGTGGCCTTTCAATTGGAACAAATATGGCATTATTATTGTGTTTGTCCTCCGATTAGGATAAGCTTTCATGAGGAAATTTTTAGAAATAGTAGCGGTTGTTTGCTAAAAGATGATGGGACTATTTTAAAACTTTAAAACATAAGGAAGTTCTGCATGGTGCCAATGAAATTGTTTCATGATATAATAAGTTCAATATTTCTGGCATCATATACTACAGAACGGATTAGATGGAAGAGATTTGCGTATGTTGCACATCATGGCTGCAGCAAGGATTTTAACTGCACTTTACAATTTATGCAGAATGCATAGGTAATCTGGGGGTTTGATCAATATCTGTACCCAGCAGTTCCTGTTTCTTGATGATAAAACTATTTATTGCAGAAATGACCATAAATACCTCACATAACTAAGTATTACAATCGAGATACTATGAAATTGTTAAATTGGTTGAAAAATGAGGATGGGTCTGGAACTGCAGAAGTTGAGTATGGAACTCACATTCTTCCTGGAGTATTCCTTGATGATCTAGGCTACAACAGCTTTTGGGGAAACATTCATTAAATGTTTTTACACATTAATATTAACATTATTTCGTCTTCAAATGGCTATCTATATACACTAGGGATATATATGATAAGATTAATGCATGTGAAACAGGCTATTGTATTTTTGAAGAGTGGATTCAGCATTATTTTTTTCAAAAGGAAGTTCTCTGCAGAAATATACAATTACAGTGAAAGTTCAGCCGTAAATTGTATCCATGAAACTATAGAACTTGAGATAGATTACCTACTCTACAAATATTGTACTCCAATGCAAACTATACATTCGATTGTAACAAAAATTTAAGAGCACATTTGACTTTTGAGCATTTTACCATCTTACCTTTAGTGATCTATTGTAAAAGTCCTATGTACGGGTAGACTTCTACATTCTTTCCATTTAAGTGAGAATAATGATGAAAATGTTATTTTATATAGGTTCTCTTTTAAGAAAGTGGACATTCTTTTTGTAACATTCGGTGATAGATATGAAGACATTCATAGCGAAATAGAGAGGGCATAAAAGATGCTGAAGATAACATGTGATAGAAGTTTGCCTTTATCAGGCTCTTTGAGTCCTTGCTTTCTGCATTGTAGAGGTAAATTTACTTTTGAATGCGGTGCGGGTCACTGCTCTCCTTTCAGCCTTACAGATGATGCAAAATATTATGTATCAAAGCAGTTCCAGCCTTTCTTTCTTTGATTCAGAGGTCTCTGAGTGAAATATTTTGGCTGGAACATATCTACTATTAAATATATGCTGTACTTCAACAGCATCATATGCATCGAGCAGGAAGCAGAAATTTTGAGCTCTCATGGGTGATATTTTGGAGAATGAAATTGGAAAGAAATTGGGTAGTTCTCAACTTACAGCGGAAAGAAAATATAACATGCAGTTAGAGTATGATATCTGTTATTTATTGTTTGTTTATTCAACTACTCAGTGGAGAAGTTGTGTTCTTAGCCCCATTTTTATTTGTAGATTTGTGAGGTGCGAATGAAACTTATCTAATTTCTGTATGTTTTGGGCATTATTTGATTCATGAGATTGCAAGTTTATTCTTTTGAAATTGGATGTTTGTAGGGAGAGACAGGGAAAATGTCTGCTAGTGATCCAAATTCAGCAATATATGTGACTGATACTGCAAAGGATATTAAAAACAAGGTTTGTGTTGAAGTTCTTCTGTGTGTTATGCTCTTTATGTCTTTATATTCTTCATTTAGAAGAGATCTGCCTATTTTCTTTTACTTAAGTTAGGACTCCTTATAAAAAGTGATCTTTGTGGAATTAGTATTAATTGATGTTCCACTTACTGAATTTACTGCTCATTCCTCTGTATCACAGCTTGCATTTTCTTCCACTTTGTGATCTGTTTATTTTCTTACTTCAGTTGGAACGCTTTTTAGTCTCTTCTAACATAGATCCGATTGTGTTCAACTTTTTCAATTTGGTCTAGATTGAGCATGTTGAGATCTTCAAAATAGTTTTTCTATTACATTACCTCCAGGTAGTGGTTTGAACAATAGAGTTTAAACTTACCTATTTGAATACAAATCCATCATACTTTATACACCAGTACTACAGATCATAGCCTGATAATATTTTGTCTTCTATTTAATTTATCTTGATTTTTGTAGCTTATGTGTGCCTATCACAGAATTGACCTTCCATAAAAATAAATGGATTATTATTGTTGTTTTGGAGGTGGTATTTGGAGTCAAACGATGATATGCCTTGTTCAAGAGTTTTATGGTGTGTGTTTCAGAAAATTGAACGGGTATTCTCATTTCGAATTGATTTACCCTGAACTCATTGCACAATGCATCTCTTGTCATAAATGTAATATGAAGTGTAAGATATCATATTAGCTGATGAGAGTTTAAGAATTGACTAGTTGTGAACTGGCATAATGTGTTTGGTTATCTAGTCATTGGGTAGATTCACTTCATGTGRTCCAGTTCAATTAAATCAATGTGTGTGTGTATATTGTGCCTTATCCTTTATGAATGGTGGGAGATCTTTCGCTCTAGCTTCCGAAACTTATATTGGTCTCCTCAAGTGTCAGTTATGAAGATTCTATGAATTTCACATCATATTTTACTTACCAAAAATGTTTGCTGAAGGAACTGGCTTCTGACCTCATGGGACAGTTAGTGGCCAAATCATATTTCATATGTGATTTGTGCTTCACACCACMGCTGATRTTCCATGTTGGATGTCTGTGCCCTAATATTTTAACTTTTTCCCCTTCTTGGAAAAGTTGTACTCAAATTTCAGGGTGTTTAATTTAAYGATTGATGCTACAGATGACTGTTTCTGTTTGTAGATTGAATTTTGATGTTGGGATGGTGATAGCAACATGAATAACTGAAAGAGGAAGTAAGATTATATGAATGATGGATACCTATCTGGATGCGTAGTATTTACTAAAAATGACAAGTAATAAGAGGTTGTCCTTAAGTGACCTGGTCTCCATGGATTTTCAAAAATCTGAAAGTTTTTGGCCAAACCTGCTCTTGTTTGAGCACATCCAGCCAAAAGAGAATATTGTACAACTTGTTTGGTAACTTGTATTTGAGTTTCCAACTTGAGTGGTTTAACTGGTTAACTTGCTTTACTGATGAGCCAAGCCAACTCTGTGTAGGCCAATGGACCTGGAAGCAATAATGCTCACTGAATCTGTACTATCCCATCTTTCTGCATATATCTCCTAGATTCCTATTCTTTCGGCACTACTGTAGGACCGTCGAACTTGGTATTTCTAAAGCATGGTTTACTAATTGCTCTTCTACGAATGGAAGCACTTGCTGATAATACAAATGTGGCGGTAAATTAGATAATCTCATTTCTTGTTCTGATATATTGGCCTGGAAGAGAATTTTCTTTTCACAAAAACCTTGGACCAAGTAAAAAGTACAATTTCGAGCCTGATGGTCACATCTATTTTTGGTTTCCTTCATTGTTACTTGTTCTGCTAAACTCTATATATGATATCATATCTTTTAAAAAATATTATAACCTCTGTTCAAAGTCTTTTTAAGCTGTGCATGAGATGGCAATCGAGTGATTGTAACTCTTCAAGGCCCCGTTTGATAAGTTTGAAGTCTGAATGAAGTCTAAAATTTGAGAAGTAACTTAATTTCTAAATGATGAAGATTTACTTTGTAAGACCTGAATGTTGAATTTGGTAATCTATCTGAAATGTCTTAATATGTTAAGTCAGAATATTATCACTTCAAATTTATAGAAGGAATGAAGAAGTACTTAACATATCAAGACATTACAAAATTAGATTATCAAACGATCGTAATTCAATAAGTACTTAATTCGTTCAGTTTTAAGTGCTGAATTGGATTAGCAAACAGGGCTTAAGCTAATGATGAAATGCAATAAAGTGCTTATATTGCTTGTTTACTGATCACTTTTTAAAATGATAAATTGCACAGATAAACAAGTATGCATTCTCTGGAGGCCAAGATACTAAAGAAAAACAAAGGATGTATGGAGCAAACCTTGAGGTAACAAAGATTTTGGGGCTACTCTTCAAATTAAATGATACATAGATGTACATATACATTCTTCTCTGTTTCTCACATGTATACGCATATTTTATAAGTTTTACTGGTCTAAATTGAAATCCTCCAATTTATCTTTTTCAGCCAAGTTTACAACTTGGCTTGTGGTTTCTTAACATTCCATCTGACTGTATATGTAGATTTACTGATCTTTCTCACTGTCCCCCGGCCTCCTCCTATTTTGCCTTATTCAGGTTGATATACCAATTAAGTATCTTGGTTTCTTTTTGGAGGATGATGCTGAGTATGAACAAATAAGGAAGGTTTGCAATTTATGTTCCTATGTTGCCTACTTATTTTGGGGGTTGAAGACAAATTTGTATATATTTAATGTGTTAGTTGTAGAAGTTGCTAGTTAACTTCATTTTCTCCCCCTAATATTCATGTTCTCTTTCAGGAATATGGAGGAGGACAAATGCTAACAGGTGATGTCAAGAAGCGGCTCATTGAAGTTCTAACTGACCTGGTAGAAAGGCATCGAAGGGCTCGTGCTGCTGTGACTGATGAGGTAACTGATTGATGCCTTTTCATTAAACACATTTCATGTATAGGTTAAAGTGATTGATTTGAAAGTTCCCTCATTAAATACAGCAGAATTTAATTTTGGTTGTCCRGAAATTTAAGAAATGAAGGATAAAAATTGTTCATCTCTACTTAGGTTTCATTTGGTTCCATGTAGTTGGCCCCATGGAATTGTAATTGATAATTGTTAATGGGGCGCGGAGCTAAAGAATTGAATTTAGTATCCAATTCCAAATGCTTATTTCCACAAATTCCAATACCATTCTGGAAGTTAAGAATTGCAAACCTGGATCCATCTTTTCCTCGAATTTGTTCTTTCTTCTTTTCCCCTTTCTTTTTCTTTATATGTTCGTCCTTGTGACCTGCCATACCACAGTGGCTTAGTAGTCTATTGCCACCAGTAATCACCAAGGATGACCATTTTGAATGTCAAATACCATTCCCGCAAGACATTTTATGCTTAGATTATGAATTTGATCATATCCATCCGCGAAAACCATGGAACATGGTCCAATTACTGTAATCATTACAACATCAGACCCATCTTTAGCAGATTACTACCAAATTTGTGCCACTTGTGCCCCTTGACTTGGAAAACATCCTGCATCCTTCACTTCTTCACTATATTTGAGAACCAGCCAAAATACATGAATTTAGTTTTTGGATAGTGATGAAAGAGAGTAGCAATGGAAGAGAACGTTTACTTGAGAATAGCAGGAAGTGCTGATTAGGAGGGGCATAAAGGCGATGAGAGAGGTGGAGTGGTTGCTCAACATAGCCCACAGAGGGAAAAAGAAAAAAACAGATGGGGGAGAGAGGGGGGAGGAGAAGGTTGTGGTGGTAGTGGGGAGGCAGGAAAACAAGGGCTACTGTTAAGTTGGTGACAGGACAATTATCATGCATTTAGAACTAATGAAATAATAAGCTAGATAAGGATGTATTACTATTTGGGTTCATTGTCTGCTTGGTGCTGATGTGTGAGGTTATCTATTGGAACAAGATTATTGATGCCAGTGGTGCTACATGTTGGTTCCTGAAGCATGTCATCTGACATAGAGAACTGGTGGGCTCTGGATGAGTTTGAGAACTGCAACATAGGGTACACTTGGATTGACCTTTCATTTAAGAAAAAGTTCTTCGTTGAAGAAAGATTTCTGGGTTGAAGAAGGCAGGAGAGTGAAAGATTTGAAATTGAATTTGTTTAAGGATTTCTTCATTAAAGAATTAATTCGGATGGGAAGTTTTGTAGTGTGGATTTGGTAAAAAAAAGAAAGCCTTAATAGATTTTGTGATTTGGATTTCCTTGATAAATTAAGGCGTGGGGTTTTCCTTAATAGATTTTGTGATTTGGATTTCCTTAATAAATTAAGGCTTGGRTTTTGCCTTGATTGATTAAGGCTTGAAAGAAATAAAAAATTTGTAATTGATTTAGGAAAAATAAAATTTGAAGTGTGAGAGAAGAAGGAAAAGTTAGTGAATTGTAGCTCTTTGTCCTGTAGTRTGATGATGATGAAGAAATTTCTCAAGTTAAAGAAAGATTCCCACTATTAAATTTCAAAACAAATGAATTCTTAAATGAAGTTAACGAGAAAAACTCAAATAAAAAGCATAACAAATGAATTCCTGAACAAAGTTAATAATTTGTTCATTTAAGTTTCAAAGCAACCGCAGCTTTAGTTTTTCATGCTCTCCCCTTCCCCGGCTCTGTGGGCGTTATTAGAAAATTTGAGTTCAAACTCCTCGTGATTATCTTATGTTTTCGTTCTTCCTTTTTGGAGGTAAAAAACGCCACAGCTATTCAGAATTGGTGTTCTAACAAATGAATTATATGACGTTACTTTTGAAGATGTGGGAAGTGAGAAACTACTGCTGACATTAAGGAGCATCTTCATATCGTCAAGTGCCCATAATAAATCTGGGTTACTAACTAGTCCGTATGTTAGATTTTTATAGCTAATTTAACCTATAGTCTCTATCAGCGTTTTGTTGATTGAAATGCTGTGTTCTAGAAAATAACAAATAATCTTTACTGATATATTTTAACATGGTTGCTTCTGACACTACAAAACTCATTCTTTTAGATTGTTCAAAATAAAGTTACTTGAATATAATTGTGAGCAGAATCCTGAACATGATAGTTGTATATCTAGGCAATTTACTTCAATGTAATTGCATATGTGCTTTATTATCTCTGGAGCTTCTTTTGGCGGCAGTACGTAACTACTACCACAGRTAGGTTGATTTGATTTATAAAGATGTCTTTATTTTACTCGTTAAGTTGATTCTAATCTTTTTCCGTTGGAGCTGACAGCCATTTTGATGCAACTCTCTTATATATGTTTCTTCCTGTTTCCAATTAAAAAGAGAAGTTGAAAATTGAAAGCAACTCTTGAGTTACATTCTCAAAATATCTTTTGCTCATGAGAACATTTGGATATTAAACACCTTATCTTAAATGAATATTTCTAGTATGGGCCTTTCTATGAGTATGTCGAGAGCAGGGTGGAATGAATTGAGCTGGCTCATGGTTGACTCATGATTTGATTTGGTATTTCGTTGTATTTGGTTAAATGAGCTTAATTCATGAGCCATGATTTTTGGCGCATTTATGAGTAGAGCTTGAGCTAAGTAGAGTTCGACTTGTTTGGCTYATGAGCTGGCTCAATATAAATAAACATATAAAGGAAAAAAATATAGGCATAAATAAATTATGAAGTTGAATGTTTTTCTTTTAAACTTAGTTGAAATTAAAAAAACTTCTAGAAGTCTTTCAAGTTCCGAGTAACATTTCAACTTTCCTAAGTCATTGGTGGAAGGGTCAGATGCTTGTATTGTGGATTTTCATTGGCAGATATTGGTTTTAGCTTGTATTATGGTTATGAATATTTGTTTTATTAGTTGCTATAGTTCGATATCGATTATGAAATATCCAAAATCATGCTAACAAATTATAGTTCGATATCGATTATGAAATATCCAAAATCATGTTGCAACATGATTTTGGATATTTCATAATCGATATCGAACTATAATTTGTTAGTTTAGTTGATAACTGAGCTGATGAGCTGCTGCTCATAATGAGTTGAGCCTCAGCCAAGATCAAATATGAGCTAGCTCAAATTTGAGTGAGCTGAGCTTGAGTTAAGCTTTAGTTTGGCTTATTACCTTAGTTGAGGCACCTTAGTTGTTCGTAGACTTTCTTGATATGGTAAGTCCTCTCTATCTGAAGTGTTTTTTTTTTTTTGGGTTTGTGTGTGCAGATGGTGGATGCTTTTATGGCTGTCCGATCTCTTCCCAACATGTTCAGTTAAACTCACATGCATCTCGGAATATGCACAGTTGTCGTTCGAGGATACTGATTAATGTTCTCCCTGGTAATTTTAGAGGGTTGTTTGAGCATAGGAACTCTAGAGCTGGGCGTGCTATCCATTAGCTATTGGCCTGCCTGACCGTTTGCAACTGAGATGTTGCCGGACTGGTGGCTTTATACGCATGGTTTTACATTCACCTAAATTCGCGGTCTCTAACTGATTGATCCGCGAGAGTCAAAAGCTAGGCTTGGAGATATTGATATTCCAGAAGCATTGTTGTGGATTTCCGATCTGACGAGGGTCCTTCCACACGTAACAATGTGATTGGTTCGTATGGGAATTTTAACCGCATGGAATGGGGAATGGTTATTATTGTCATCGTTTGGTTACCAACTGGCGTTTTATGGATTGGTTAATTAAAGACCAGAAATGCGACTAACCACTATTGGTGATGGCCTATTTTGTCCTCCTTATTCATTTGAGCTGATGACAGAAGACGCTTGCTTCCATTTGTATAGTTTGTTTTTCCCCCCTCTATGAAACCTGGTGTCCCTATCTAATGTGACTAATCTGGGATCAATTCGGTTCGGATAGCGTTGACTTTCGATCGAAAAAAGTTGATAGAATTTTTTCTTCATGATGTGACGTAATAAGTAGTGTTCGAATTTGAAATCTTGTTTTGAATAAATAATTTTCTATTAAAATAGTTTGATGTTGATATGAACGTTGGAGTATTTGTTTAATGTAAAACAGCAAATAGAAAATTGATAAAGTAAGATATGAAGTATTCACATTGGTTCTGACAGAAGCTTGGAGAAAAAGATAATCTAGGGCTGAACTGTTAAATCAGTAATTGATTTTTGAAATTCTATTTTTAATTAGTTACCCTTTTGTGAGGAATAACATTGCAATTTGTGTATCTTAAAGGAAAAAAATTTAAAATTCCRAAGATACTCTTATTTCTTCGACTTTCACCAACTTTAATATTTTGCTCATTTGTTGGTCGTATYTGATGGTTTGTMAGATCAATTAGAATCCGAACGAAGAATAAGAAGGAAGAATTCAACTTTATATTACCATTAGGCTCATAAATTCAATAAATCAGTATTCAAACATGTGTTACTGTTAAACACACTTAGTTGAGAAGTCTACAAATCATTGAACCTTTTCAATTAAGTTTGGATCCTTTGATCCTGTCAATTAAATGCGAGATACTCCAAAATACTCTCAATTCAAGCATGATGCAAATATCCAATGTGTGAATTGGAAGATTTTGTGTTGATAAGACGTCGATGGACGATCCAATTAGCATAAACCCACCCAATGAGCATAAACTTACAATTACGGATGTTCTAGTCACTGTCTGCTATATGTTCTTTGTTACTAATCTCAGCTTACAACTCATGTTTGGAAGAGCCATGCCTTGATTGGATTGTGGATCGTCAATTTTGCCTCGAACCTTGGCCAAAGCAAAGAAATGAAGATTTCCGCCACCGATTTTCTGGCTGTTGTCTGCTGGTATTTGACTAACGGCGTGCTAGATCACACTGGATAAGTGTCATATGATTGACATACGTGAGGAAGAAGTAAGCWAGGGGTTAACGACTTGCCTGAATAGCTGCATTGCCAATGAATTCTTCCACCCTCCTTTCAAACTATCACAAGTACCAACCAAATAAATAAATAAATAAATAAATAAATCCAAAGTAGCAATAAGTTCACATTCACATCATTATAAGGATTCAAAACGTTTCTTCTAAAATGTCCTCGTAAATAATCTTTTATAGCAAGGTGTAAATAATCATTTACTAATYTAAAAACGGGTGGATACTCACTCATTTCTAAAAGCAGATTAGTAGTTACTTCAAATTGAGCCATCTATAATCGTTTTATTCCTCATGGGTGTAAAACAAAATGTCACTTAGTGTCTTATTACTAATTTGAATTTTTTTTGTTGTCTTTCTAAATGTCTAACTAAAATAGTAGTACCATCGCCTTTCCTATGGTTGTACTCTTGCCTATAAAGTATACATATAGCCTTATTTCTCTCCTCATCTCTCTCAAAGAATTTCCAATAAGAAACCATTTTTTTCTTAGGTTTACTATTTTGGGTGGTGAATGAATCGGGTGTAGATTTGAATCTATCCATATCGGTTGCATCATCACATTATTCTTGTTCTTCATTTTTAAAATTAATATTTTCTTTAACATCAAATTGATCTAAATTTTCATCTATGAGATTGTTACTGGCATGGCCTTGAAAATGGAATCCATCTAGAAACTAGTAATATATTAACAAAAAATAATTAAAAATAGAATTTTGTGAAGACAAGAAAAACTAGTAGAACCACTAAGAAAACCCATTATATCAAGAATAAGAAATCAAGTATATCAAGGAACAAGAACTAGTAGTTCCAAATGTATAAACTTAAACTAGTAGCAACTTTCAAATTTCAAGAACAAGAATTCTAATTTCAAACAAGATAAACAAATAAGAGAGTTGGAGAAATATTAACTAAGTAAAGAATATAAACTCTTTCAGAATTCTTCGAATTCTGATCGCGTGATCTTGATCACTAAGGACAATTTTCTTGATTTTCTCCTCATTTGATCAACAATTCAAACAAGAATTCTTTCAAGAATTTGAGACTTTAGAGAGAAATTGAGAGAGATTCAAAGAGTTGCAATTGAATTTTTGTGTGATGTTAAGTGTTTTAGAGGGTATTCATAGGGAAAAATGACGACTAGTTTTAGGAGGGCAAAACTGTAATTTTACAGCTTCAAATTACAAAAAAAAAAAAAAGAAAAGAAAAGGGTATAGTTGTTGGAGGGGAAAAAAATGCCAACTTGCGAGCCAGCTCATCCGAATCGGGCAGAGTCTGAGCCAAGTTTATTGTTTCTCTAGAAAAGGTTGGTGCGTGAGCCAACTTGTGAGTTGTTGAGTTGGGCTGTGCCAAAAATAAGTCGAGCTGGGGGAGTTTGCGAATTTGAATTTCTGAAACTTGCTGGTTTGCCAAGCTTACTCCCCTCAGCTTGGATTAGGTACAAYGATAAGACAAGCCAASATGGGCTGAGCCSGAGGCAGCTTGACTCATTTGCCACTGCTAAGTACACTAAGTGCTGAAAAATTCCTTTAGCAAATATCAGAAACTCTTCCTTTCTTACCTTTTGACTCTTATTCCCTGTAGCTGCAAAGAAAGCATCAGACAAAAACTAATGGAAGAACAYGAAAGTTACTATGAAACTTTCTGTCATGTATCTCAAATTATATTTTCATTTTGAGTAAATTGATTTTTGATAAATAAAGKTGGACCTCAAGACTAGTTCCCTAATACATACCTGGAGAGCCATAAAGAATGCCTTGAACTTGCTTATCAGTCCACTCATATTCCATTATACTCTTATTGTAGAGTCATCTGTAATTCTTCGACTACTTGCGGTCGACTTTCTAGTAAGAATTTTGGGAAATCCCATAAAGATTATGACCTGGATAAGATCGATTCGATGTATTTTTACATCCCACAGCTTCGGCAGATCGCTTAGCCCGGTTCATCTTCGGTGCAAGAGCGCTCGATCAGTGAGCTATCACGCACTCTTTCAAGGGTGGCTACTTCTAGGCAAACCTCCTGGCTGTCCCTGCACCCCTACCTCCTTTATCATTGAGCGGTCATTTAGGGGCCTTAGCTAGTGATCCGGGCTGTTTCCCTCTCGACGATGAAGCTTATCCCCCATCGTCTCACTGGCCGACCTTGAACCCTCTTATTTTGAGGTCATATCTAGTATTCAGAGTTTGCCTCAATTTGATACCGCTCTCGCTGCCCGCACTGAAACAGTGCTTTACCCCTAGATGTCCAGTCAACTGCTGTGCCTTAATGCATTTCGGGGAGAACCAGCTAGCTCTGGGTTCGAGTGGCATTTCATCCCTAACCACAACTCCTCCTTTGATTCTTCAACATCAGTTGGTTCGGACCTCTACTTAGTTTCACCCAAGCTTCATCCTGCCATAAGCAGTGACAATTGCCTTATGAAGACTCGCTTTCGCTACGGCTTCGGAATTCAAATCGAACATACTCCCCTCTAGATCCAGGAATAGCGACATGTACTAAATGCCTTGTCCAAGCCAAAGGAACTTACGCCGAATAGTCCTAACAAATGATGATTCAGACGAGATTCGGCATTTTTAAACCACGAAACRCTTGGTTTCCATTTCGGTTGTAGGTGTAACCAACCTGCTATTAATAGAAAAAGAGCTCCAGTATAAAGATATTCATTAGTGCGTAAACTGATTGTATACTAAACCACTGATAAACACCAGAATAAGCAATATTCACTGGGGCTCTTCCTTGGTAGCCTCACACATGTATTATTTTACTTGCTATGCAATATCATAGCCCACACAAGACTTTCTACCCATGCCTGCCATTATAATACTCATCACCAATATTATTAGCAAGGAATTTATAATGATAGGAAGCTTTGCATCAAAATGGGGCTATATTTTTTCATTTAGAGATTACAATCAGGAGGCAAAAGAAGATAATGTATTGGCAAAGAATGTTAGACCATAAAGGAAGCTATATGTCTCATTTAAGGCTGGGCCAGCCCTCCTTTATATAGAGTCAAATACATAAAGTTAAACAATAAATAAATAGACGTTTTACAAGCTTTTCTTCATATTACTTTTACTTAATTCTATATTAATTTTAATTTTTTAAAAAATGTTTCAAAATATTCAAAAAACAAATCAAGAATTACATTTGTCCTGGCAGTAGATCCTTTAAATGGAAGGAGAACACATATTAAACGAGAAAGATCCGGACAATAATAAAAACAAGTAATTAAGAATTTAAAAAGCATTTATGCAAGCAGACATATAACACACAATAATACAAACACACATTTTCGCATAATAGGGGTGGGGTTTTTATATCACGGCAAAGAAAAAAATTTTTGGTCACATAAATATACACAATAACATAACCGCTTTGTTGAAGGGATATAGCTCAGTTGTAGAGCCTCAGCCTCCTTGCAATTGGGATCCATTGCGATACAAGTTGGATGTCTTAATTGTTCGGGCAGTAATGAATAGCATCTTTGTACCTGAAACCGGTGGCTCCCACCTCTTTCTAAGTAATGGGGAAGAGGAATAAAACATGTCCACTGACAGGAGCTTTTGCTCATGGAGCTATATTTTTCATTAGAGATTACAATCCGGAGCAAAATGAAGATAATGTATTGGCAAGAATGTTAGACCATAAAGAAGCTATCATATCTCATTTAAGCTGGGCTAGCCTCTTTTTGGGATTCCATACTTTGGGACTTTATATTCATAATGATGTCATGCTTGCCTTTGGTACTTCGGAGAAACAAATCCTGAAAAAGYAGGATGGCCTTCCACCATCATTATGAAAGGGATAGAGGGCATAAGGGTCTTGTGCTATGAATGCATAAGCAGGTAAAGAATACATGTGTTGAGCTACCAAGGAAGTAATAACCCCTAAGGAAGCTAGAGCAAGGCCGAATTGAAAGGATCCAATAAATTTTGTAGCGGAGTACAGACGTTTCTTTCCTCCCCACATGGATAGAAGTAGATAAACGGGAATTAATTCTAACTCCCACATGATGAAAAAAAGTAAAAGGTCATGAGAAGAAAATGATCCTACCCTTTTCTGCATCATTTACTAAAACTGTGATCTCATTATTGCCTATTCTAGCAAAACCACCCATCAGAGCCATCGTTAACCRTTGGATGTTCACTTCTTAAAATATCCTATATACGTAGGCGGGAACAGGGGAAGGGGCCAGATTTATCCCGACGGGAGCAAAAGTAACAATACAGTTTATAATGCTACAGCAGCAGGTATAGTAAGCAAAATCATACGAAAAGAAAAGAAGGGAGGATATGAAATAACCATAACAGATCCGGATGGTGGTCAAGTGGTTGATATTATCCCCCCATACAGTTTATTTCTTTATTTTTGAAAATAAAAATGTTTCAAATATTCAATTCAAATCAAGAAGTTACATTTGGTCCTGCAGTAGACATGTCTATGAAGATGCGAACTACCTGCACCTGGACAGAAAGACCCTATGAAGCTTCACTGTTCCCTGGGATTGGCTTTGGGCCTTTCCTGCGTAGMTTAGGTGGAAGGCAAAGAAGGCCYCTTCCCGAGGGGGCCCGAGCTATCAGTGAGATACCACTCTGGAAGAGCTAGACTTCTAACCTTGTGTCAGGACCTACGGGCCAAGGGACAGTCTCAGGTAGACAGTTTCTATGGGGAGTAGGCCTCCCAAMATGTAACGGAGGCGTGCAAAGGTTTYCTTGGGAACAATGATCTACTGCAAGACCAAATGTAAAAAAAGAGGGTGTAAATTATCCGGAGAATGCCKTAATTGAAGAAATAATTGGAAAATAAAACARCAAGTACAAAAATGAGTAATAACCCCCAGTATAAACTGGTACGATTCAATTCAACATTTTGTTCGTTTGGGTTTGATTGTGTCATAGCTCTATAATTTGGATGTAGGTTTATCGTTGGATGAACTGCATTGCTGATATTGATCCCAAAAAAGGGATGGTAGGTACAGCTAGGCCGTGAACAGCCAACCATCGTACTGTAAAAATTGGAYAGGTTCGATCTATAGTCATTAGGGCCTCCTAAAAAGATCTACTAAATTCATCAAGTTGTTCCAAMGGATCAAAACGGCCAGTTATTAATGGAATTCCCTGTCGACTCTCTGTGAAATACTCGTTTGGACGAGGACTTCCAAACTCATCATAAGCTAAACCGGTGCTGATGGATAACCAATACGCAATGAATAGGGAAGGAAAAAAGATCTCTGAGAGTTGTGTCCTGAATCCGAAAGAGAGTACTTGGGTTCTCCCAATAACAAAAAAGTGTACCATCCCTGAATCTAACTGGGGTWCGCGGTGGTGGAGGAACTGGATCGRAAAAAAGAGGGATTCTAGTTGTAAGATATCTAATGAAACCGTCGCTGGAATTGAGATCTTATTCAAAGAGAAAGATCTCAAATATYTGGRGTTTCTTTTTCTATATTATATGGATGATCCGACCCGCAAGGACTACGATTGGGAATTRTTTGATCGTCTTTCTCTGAGGAAGAGGCGAAATACAATCAACTTGAATTCGGGACCGCTATTCGAAATCTTAGTGAAACACTGGATTTCTTATCTCATGTCTGCTTTTCGTGAAAAAATACCAAGTGAAGTGGAGGGTCTCTTCAAACAACAAGGGGTTGGGTCAACTACTCAATCAAATGATACTGAGCATGTTTCTAGGCAAGAAAAGCATCAAATGTACTCTCATATGGGCCAGTGAGGAGCCGTTAGTGTCTACACCTTTGCAGTACAAGATGATTTCAAGTATGTTTTGGATAGCTTATCATGCCATCGATACACTAGTTAGAGATATGATAGATTTGACCAGCTTTACTGAATTTTGTCAAGTAGGGCATGTTACTTTAGATCATGCCCTTATCACCTCCATGACTGAGTGGCAGACACACATGTTTCATCTKCYCATCGATGAGGCTAATGTTATGCTCTAGGATGTTGCAGTTTTGTTTAGCTTGAGGGTTGATGGCAAGCCGATCATAGGTCATATGATGATTTTGTTGAAAAGTTACATTATTATCATTATTAGCATACTTGAGAGTAAAAAGTTAGCTTTAGAATAGATGTTCTTCAGTGGAGCTTGGGTTATAGCAATTTATACARAATTATTAAAGCTAAACAACAATTGTTGGGTTGTTATGTCTTGGAGGAGACAAGGAAGGGTTGTTCTCTACTGCATCGATTTTTGAAAACTTGACAACCATAGAGGCCTTGAATATCTCTTTAAAGAGAGCGAGATATTTGATAGATGAGATCGAAATTAAGCAATTGATTATAATACACAAGTATGTRTGGTCCTCAAGTAATATATAAGAAGTAAAGTTTCAATCGCAYAAAGACTGTTGGTTCAAAAGTGATGGTTTAAATATCTAATGAAATCAATTTGTCGTTGTTAGTTGTCATCAAAATAAAGTAGAATAATCTAAAATTATCTACTCACAAAGATTCAGAAACAAATCATAGCAATTGCACACAAGAGATGATTAAGAGCTTAAAAGTGAGTTAGAGCTAAGAATCCCCAATTTGCCAATGTTCAAGAAATCAAAAAATCAATGATGTAGAATCAACCCTATAACAATGTCACGACAAAGGTTTAGATACAGTAAAAATATAAATTGAGACAGAAAATGACTTCACCCTTTCASTTTTTTGGTCCTTGTTCCTATTTCACTAAGTTGTTCTATCTGTCGGATTTACTTAGTTTAAGGAACACAAATAAATGCCCAAATCTCATGTGATTTTATGGGTTGAATATAGATGTCTCTAGTATTCAATGGCATTTCCTAAGATATTAAACCTTGTTCCAAGATATCCAAATCTACAACTACTCAAGTTCTCCACCTCTTTCACTGCCTTTCGAAGTTTAAGARGCTTGCACAAACATCATTAATGGCTACAAAATAGTGCATGTAAACAAATAACACCCTTGAGTAAAGCATTCATAAAAGCAACCCTTGCTCAAATTATTCAATAAAACATTGAGTATATTAATTCATCAAAACTCTAACTTTTAAGAAATTAGTTCATGCTCGTAGATGTAAGAAAATACATGATATGAAAAATTAACATGTCAAAATAATCACTAACAGAAGGAGAAACAAGCCTAAGGAGGTAGTGATGAAGTTCTATGGTGAAGTCCTCCTTGAGTTCTTCTTCTTATTCTTCCTCCAAGCTTCTCCTCGTTTTGCTCCCTTTCTCTCTCTCTCTCTCTATGTGTGTGTCTTGTGTGTTGGCTGAATGGTCTGTGTAATCTTCTTCCTTTCTTCTTTTTTGGTCATTTGAAGCTTACTTAGGAAGCTTGGCAAAAACATAACTAGCCACTTGTGGAGAAAAGGCCCACTAGTACTTCTTGACTTTTGTCTTCTACTTTATGCTTTTTTGCCGAATGAAATTCTCCTTAGTTTAAGGTGCCTAAGACTTTTAGTTTTCTCACAGAGTCAACTCTCTGCCTTTGACTTCTCAATTTCCRTGCTACTCCTACTCATTTCCATTGTTGCAGCATCATATTTCTACAGCATTGCACAAATCTTTACTGCTTCATAAAGAAATCTTCCATTTCACTTATAGAATCATTTTTTCTACAAAATAGGCATTTTACCTCAGTAATAATACATGAATTCTATGATTTCGCAATATCGCATAGATAGAGTCACTTGATTAAATTTAAGCATTGCTCAAGGCAAAATAGTAGAAAGTCGTACTTCATCACATTAAGGTGAAAATATGCATATAATACTAGTAAAATCAATAGGTTTTCACCCACATCAACACTCCAAACCTAAATATTGCTAGTCCTCGAGCAATAATCAAAGAAAAAGGAACATCAAATCATTTGCCTCAATTAATAATGCTGTGAAAAGTCAACAACAGATTAATTAAAGTGCACTTGTCGCAAAAATTGAATAAGTATTTTGGTCACTTAAGGAAGTGTGTGGTAATTAACAATGACCAACTATATGTCAAGTATACAAGTTATCCCAACTTAATAAAAAAGACTAATGTTGTTTCAAAATATGCTCAACAGACCTCTTTCCACACAAATATAGAATTTTCAATTAGAAATAAAAAGGGAATCATAGAAATCTAGGCCTGGTAACAATGGTTAAAAGCATTAGTGCACCTCAATGCTGGTAAGCATTGTTAGTTCTCTTTCTTTTCTGAATTAATATATATATATAATATATATATATATATATACTACTAATAATTATAGTATTGCATAAATGTGCACAAACTCTGCTCTATAAATGCTTAGAAGAACTATTTGACCGCGAAAAACCAACATTTTGTGATGAAGGTTTTCGATTACTAGGTCCAAGTCAACAAGAATGAATACGTATATATGCATACTTTTAAACCTAATATCTCTTTTGATGCCAAATTACACATGGGTAACATGCCATAACTGTTGGTTACTAGGCAAATTCAAAGACATTGGTGTAGTTATTATAGTGCAAAAGCATATCCTTAAATCAAACCAAAGGATACCCACCAAACTTGTTTGAAATTTTATTTCCGAAAGATTTCATTCCATTTCCAAAAACTAATAAGAGGTTTTTGCAATCTAGTTTCAAAAGCATTTGTAAACGCAATCAAAATCTTATTTATGTCCTTAAAAGAGTGGGATATACAAGTATTGATCAAGAAAAATTAAGTTATGACCATGCATGACACTTGAAATCTTAAGGGATTACTCATACTTAGTAACATTTGGACTAAGGAGAGAAATCCGTCAACTAATAACAATTATATCACTATGAGGTGGCAAAATATCAAAAAGAAATCAATGCTGTAGCGTGGATGTGACAATGCAGTTGCATCAGCCGGCTGCAGCAGTGAATAGAAGTAGTAAAAGAAAGAGTAAATTAAGTTAATGTTGCAGGTATGCTATAACAGTGTAGTTACATCAGCCTRTCGCGACATTGAACAAAATAGCAAAATATAGAGCAAAATAAGTCAACGTTGCAGCCATGCTAGAACAATGTAGTTACATCAACTTRCCGTAACATTGAACAAAGTGTGAAAAGGCCATAAACAATCTACTACTAGAAATTGTAATGAAGCATAACTGAATAGTAAAACTAATGATCAAGAAACATAATAACCAAACAAAATAAAATTTGGACCAGAAAATTAAACCTAAGGCATTTCAATCCAACAAAAACCCAATACAAAATAAAACAAATGGCTCCAACCAACTGGAATTGTCAAACAAAAATAAGATAAAGCAAAGTTCCACAGAAACAGTAATTATTGCAGCTATCAACTAATTTCCAAAACAGTGAATAATTGAATTCACACTCCCCTTAGTCTGAATCTTCTTCAATAGCATCAGGTTCATCATCACCCGTAGGTTCATTAGCAGGTTCCTTGCCCTTATTCTTCAAGGAATCAGGGAATAAGGGAAATTTAGGGATTGGTCAGGCAGAAATCTTTCTRAGRGAAACCTTCATATCCTTATCAAATGATCTCCGGTATTCCCAGTAATCAAAGCTCTTAGCCATGAGCTGCTGATGAAATGCTCGTTGCGCCTGTTGGTACATTAGCATCATGGAAGCCTGAAATTGCTGAGCTACAATGAGTTTAGTCACCTGCTTACGTAATGCTTGCAGCTCATCCACAACAGAATCTTCCGAAGCATTGCTGGCTTGGCCCTTATCAGTTCCTTGCCTTAGCTTCTAATACTTATGTTTCTCAGCCTTTTTGGTCACAGTAGAAAATGGACCAGGCTCAATATCCCTACAAAATCGGTTTATATTGATTTTGGTTATCATCCTTTTATTTACCACTTTAGGCTTCGCCAAGTTCCTTGGCACATTCTCTTCTTCACATATGTCAGTAATCAAACATGAAAGAAAAGCTTTTTCGTACTCTTGTTTGGGCACTCACGAATTTCTTGAACAATCTACTGACCAACGTTGATGGGAATGCTAATGCAAAATAGAAGTACCATTCATAATGTTGTGAGTAGTGGGCATTAACTTGGACTTGATGAAGTGAAACCACACCTTTGTTGGAGACAAGGGGCTTGCACGAGTCACTAATCGTGCACCTTCCTTAGACATAACCACTGTGTACCTTCCACTCGAGGGTTTTCGAAATAGTTTCCCAACTCTCATCAGTCATTATATCCCTAATATTCTTATACCCACACTCCAATTACTGCAAGCCATAATTCTAATTCACAACAAAACTAGTTAAGGGCACCCAAATTCCCCTCACTATTACCTGCTAAGCATCCGGCTTAACCAAATTAGCATAGAATTTCTTCACCCACTCTGGCTGAGCTTCTTCCGGTTGGTTACGAAATTTCTACCATTGACGTGTAACTATTTGCTCTTGCACATAGTTAGGTAAGCACACGGTTATATTGTTGAGAATTGCAAAGCCTTTCTCCATCAGAAAATCCCTATTTGTTATGATCGTAGTGCTTTCTAGTTTTAGTTTCATCACTAACAAATCCATCAAAAGGCTTGGGTCATTGCCGCATGCTTTGTTCTAGTCATTTTGAAAATAGTTGTTAGGGATGGAAGAGGGTAGGGTTGCAGAGAGGAGGGTGGTTATAGTTTAGGTTYGATGGGAAGGAGGAACTTGATATGGCAATAATGGCTAAGAGACAAAGAGAGAGAGAGAGAGAGAGAGAGAGAGAGAGAGTTATATAGTGATGGTTTGGTGAGAAGATAGGGTAGCAATGAGAAGCTTGAAGATGCTTTGAGAGGTTAACAATGGCAAAAGAAGAGAGAGAGAGAGAGAAGGATAAGGTGACTGTTCTGTAGTAGTGAGAAGGATTGGGAATAATGAATAAATGAGATTGAAAAGACATAAAGTCTAGAGTTTAAGGGTGGTGAACGAAAAGGCATGCTGCCTTGGAAAAAGAAAAAGTTGGAACACTTTTCAAATTTTATCATGAGTTTAGGCTATATGTCCTTCCACCTTCATCCAAAAATTACCCCTCTTGACACGGGTATGGTTCAGTTATGAATAGGTTGTAGTGTGGCCACAATGCAAAGCATTGCATACCGTTCTGCATTGTGCTAACAATTTAAATTAGGAAAAATTCCCTCTCAATCACTAAACTACAAGAATTTCAAAAATTCATGCATCACCTATAATTAGTAACATAGAAATTGCAACAAATACATAAATTAATAGAATTAGACAATTAATTAACAAGAATTACAATTAACAGAAACTTAATAAACTAGGACTAAAGAGAACATAAAATCCCAATTTAATTAACTAATAAAATTCACATTAATTTGGATTTAAAGGAATGAAAATCCTCTCACCGGAACAATTACTACCCCAATAATGCTTCAACATTTTGGCCATTAACCTTAAAYACACTATTCATTTTCTCATCAAATAGTTCAATAGCACCATAGGAATAGACTTTTATCATTCAAAAGGGTCCCGACCATTTGTATTTCAATTTCCCAAGAAATAATCTTAACCTATAATTGAAAAGGAGTGTAAGTTGACTTTTCTTCAATTCTCAAAGTCGTATTCGTTGATCATGCCATTTTTTTTCCTTGTAAAGCTTGGCATTTTCATATGAATTTAGTCTCAATTCCTCTAATTCATTAAGTTGAAGTATCCTCTTCTTTCCGGCTTTATCAATATCAACATTAAACTCATTAGTTGCCCAAAATGATTTATTTTCTAACTCCAAAGGAAGATGACATGCCTTGCCAAAAATTAGCCTATAAGGAGACATTCCTAAAGGCATTTTAAAAGTAGTTCTATAGGCCCAAAAAGCATCGTCCAACTTAATGGACCAATCTTTCCTATTAGGGTTAACTACCTTCCCTAAAAACCTTTTAGTCTCATGATTGAAAATCTCTACTTGGCCACTGTATTGAGGATGATAGGCAGGAGTGATTTTATGCTTAACTCTATACTTGGACAACAAAGTCTCAAATGATGTGTTATAGATATGACTCCCCCCATTACTTATAATAGCCCTAGATTGCCAAATCTAGTAAAAATGTTTTGTTTCAAGACACTTATGACTATCTTGGAATGTTTGTTGGTAAAGCAGAAGCTTTCACCCATTTAGACACATAATCTACTACAACCAAGATATAACAATTCCCAAAAAAAGGAATGAAAGGCCCCATGAAATCAATGCCCCATAAGTCAAATAGTTCAATCTCTATAGTGTTATTTAAGGGCATTTCATGAAGTTGGGAAATGCTTTTTACACRACAGCAGTTGTCACAAGTTCTCACAAATTCAAAAGCATCCTTAAAAAGAGTGGGCCAGAAGTAACATGATTGAAGTACTTTCGCAGCTGTTCTTAAACCTCCAAAATGACCTTTGTATGGTGCTACATGACAATGCCGCAACAATGAAGGGACCTCCTCTTCTGCTACGTATTTTCTCAATATTTGATCGGCACACCTCTTAAAGAAAGGCTCATCCCATCAGTATAATTTAGCATCATGGAAGAATTTGCCCAACTGCTACTTACTCAAATCAGTTGGGGTAACACCACTAGCCAAGAAATTGACAAAGTTCGCATAGCAGGGCACTAGATGAAGTTCTAAAATCTGCTCATCCGGGAAGGTTTCCACAATAGGAACAAGATCATTAAAAGTAGTTTCCTACTCCAATCTTGAAAGGTGATTTACTACTTGAGTCTTTACACCCTTCTTGTCCTTGAACTCTAAATCAAATTCTTGGAATAACAAAATCCATCAAATCAACCTCGGCTTAGCTTTATTTTTAAAATCAAATATCGGATAGCAAAATGATTAGTAAAGATAATAACCTTGGCTCCTACCATATAAGCTCTGAACTTATTGAATGCATAAACTATAGCAAGTAGTTCTTTCTCAGTGGTGGYATAGTTCATTTGAGACTTATCTAATGTCCTACTCACATAGTAGATAGAGTGGAACACCTTTTCCTTCCTCTGTCATAAGACAACACCGAAAGCATAATGCTGGCATCATACATAAGCTCGAATGAGAGAGACCAATTAGACGTAGTGATGACAGGTGCAGTGATGAGAGCCTTTTTCAATGATTTAAATGCTTCTACACAACATTAATCAAACTCAAGCTTCTTACCCAATTGCAATAGCTCTTAAAGTGGTTTGGAGATTTCAGAGAATTCTCTTATAAACCTCTTATAAAAGCCTGCATGACTTAGAAAGCTGCGAATTCCCTTGACATTTGATGGAATAAGGTAACTTCTCAATCACTTCTATCTTTGCCTTGTTTATTTCAAGTCATTTTTTTGGGACTTTATAGCCTAGAGCTACACCCTCTCCCACCATAACCAATTAAGAACYAAGTTGGTCTAGTCACAATGAATTAGAACTTCCTCTAGATTCAACAAACAATCATCAAAAGAATCTCTAAAGACAAAAAAATCATCTATAAAGGCCTCAAGAGTCTTTCCCACTAGGTTAGAAAAGATCGACATCATACACCGTTGGAAAGTTGCAGGAGCATTACAAAATCCAAAGGGCATCCTCCGAAATGCAAAAGTTCCATATGGGYACGTGAAAATCTACTTCTCTTAGTCAGCGGGCAAGATGGCGATTTGATTATAACCTAAATAGTGATGTGAGTGAGAAACCATTGATTTTACTAGAGATTATGTACATGTTTTCATCCTTTCTAGTATGATGAAGTATGACTTCATACCATTTTGCCATGAATATTGCTTAGAATTGACCAAGTGACTTTAATTGTACAATAATGTGAAATTATAGAATTAATGTGCATTTTCTAAGATAAAATACTCTAATTTGTAGGGAAAAGGATTCTATAAGCAAAACAGAAAGTCACTTGATAAACAAGTGAAGATTTATTTAATGCTGTGACAAGATGCTGCAGCACTGAATACTACGAGCAAGAATATTTTATTCAAAGAAAGAAAGTCATGGAAGAAAAGAAAAGTCATCATTGGAAAAAGGGCACAAAGTCAAATTTGAAGTYCATAAAGCAAAAAGCAAAAAGTAAAARATAAAAAGGTATTTATGACCACTTTTTGCCAAGCTTCCAAGGGAAGCTTCATGGGACAAAAAKGARGAGACTAGAAACGACCAAGGTTGGTTCGACATTGASGATATTTTCAGATTTTTGGCATCAGAAGCAAATATGCAAGAAGAGAGAATAGGAGAGAGAAAAAGAGCAAAAAGAGGGAAGCTTGGAAGAAGAAGAAGAAGACTTCAAGGAAGCCTTCACCATTGAACTTCATCAGCCTCTTTAGGCTTTGTTTCTCCTTCTCTTAGTGATTACTTCAAGATGCATTTCAATATGTTAATATTTCATATAAATCTTGTATTTCACTTCATCTAAGAATATGAACTAACTTCTTAGAAGTTAGAGTTTTGATGAACCTATGTATTTAATGTCCATTTGGATGATTTGAGCAAGGTATGCTCTTTATAAATGATTTACTCAAGATTATTTGTTGTTTACATTCACCGTTTGGTTTGCCATGAATGGTGTTTGTTGGAGTCTCTTGAACTCCTAAAGGTAATAAAAGAGGTGAAAAACTTGAGTAGATGTGGATTTGGTTATCTTGAGATAAGGTTAATATCTTAGGGATACCAGAGTATTGGAGACATTCATATTCTACCCATAAGGTCATATGAACCTTGAACTTTATTCAAGTTCCTTAAGTTAATAACTCCGACATGTAGAATAACTCAGTGAAATAGGAACAAGGACCAAGAAACTGAAAGGGTGAGGTCATTTCTATCTCGATTTGCAATTTTACTGTAGCTAAACTTTTATTTTAGCATCTGCTCAAAAGTCAATGCTACAGCTYGCCTGTAACATTGACGTAGTAGCTAAGCYTGTGTTATAGCRTCTGCTCAGAAGTCAGTGCTATAGCTCGCTTGCAGCATTGACGTAGTAGTTAAGCCTGTGCTATAGCATTTGTTCAGAAGTCATTACTACAGCTCGGCTGCAGCATTGACGTAGTAGTTAAGCGTTTGCTGCAGCAATCATTGTGATTAGATAACTTTAGTTTATTTTACTATATTTTTGTGAAAACTAACAAACTATTGAGTTTATTAGGATTTTGAAACCATTACTTTTGAACAAACAAACCTTGTGGGACGATACTTTTGTTCACTTTATATTACTTATGGAGCTTGCATACTTGCATGAGTGAAGCTTTATTGCATATTCGATTTTGTCTATCAAAGAGCCATCCAAGAAACAATACAACTTTTTCTTTGCCGGCCTATATAACATCTAATCAATGAAAGGGAAAGGGAAATGGTCTTTTCTTGTGGCACTATTCAGCTTGTGATAGTTCAAGCATACTCGCCAACCTGTTATGATTCTAGGGGGAATCAACTCTTCTTTCTCATTTGTAACCACTGTTAATCCTCCTTTTTTAGGCACACACTAAATTGGACTTACCTAATAACTATCAAATATGGGGTAACTAATGCCTGTCTCTAGCCATTTGATAATCTCCTTCTTTATAGCCTCCTTTATATTAGGGTTTAGTCGCCTTTGATGCTCCATTATACTATTTTAGTATTCATGCAGCAAAATTATGCATACAAATGGAGGGGGCTAATACCCTTCATATCAGCAATTGTCCACCCTATAACTCTCATGCTTTTTTTTACATGCGCAATAATAAATTCTCATTAACATTCCCTAAATTTGCAGATACAATCACAAGTAAATTCTCTTTGCTTCCTAGATATGTATATTTCAAGTGTGATGGAAGGGGTTTTAAACCAAGTGAGAGGGGTTGTTCTATAGAAGACTTATATTGAGTTAAGCTTCTTAAAGATGGACTTAGTGGCTCAAACTGCTTTCTATGTGTCAAGAAGGGCTACTTGTGGCTCCGCTAGTTATCCTTCTTTCTCCTCATGCTTCAAAAAATTATCTAACTCCAAATATGCAATTTCGCTCATTACTGCAGAATTAACGCTGTAATATTGCTGGAAATTTTCATCCACTAAAGGATCATCCCATCAATAAACGAACATTCTTCAACCTCATTGGGAAACTTCACAACATTGACGACGTCAAATGTCACCTCATGATCATGTACTCTCATTGTCAATTCTCCTTTGTGTATATCAATCAAGGCTCTCCTGGTTGTCAAAACTGGTCCCTCAAGAATAATTACCTCTTTATCTTTCTCATAATCAAGAACAATGAATTCAACCAGGAAGATGAACTTATCCAACACATCTTCAATCTTACCTTTGGGATAAGCAAAAGATATGTTTGCGAGCTAAAGAGTAACTGTGGTATATCTTGCTTCTCCAATTCCAAGCTTCCTAAACACAGACATGGGCATCATATTTATGTACAATGAGGTCACATAAAGCCTCCCACTGTAAGTTTTGCCAATAGTGCACGAGATGGTGAAGCTATTTGGATCTTTTAAATTTCAAGGTAGTTTGTTCTTCAATATAGAACAACACTCCTTAGTCAATGTCACATTCTCATACTCCCATAATCTCCTCTTCTTGGTCAAGATGTCCTTCATGAACTTCATGTAATTAGGCGTTTGCTCAAAAGCCTCTACAAGTGGAATGTTAAAGTGAAGTTGTTTCAAGATATCTAGAAACTTGTTGAACTACTTTTCTTCTTGCTTTTTGTAAAATCATTGGGAAAATGGTAGCTTTTGGTGGACTGGTTGCAAATCTACCCTTTCTGGTGGTAATGCTACAGTATCAAAATTTTCAATATTAATCGGTGATGCTGCAATATTGAACTCAGTTTGCCTTGGACCAATGTCGATAAAAAATTTTAGCCGCCTTTTCACTTCCTAACACTTCTCCTTCAGTTGGAACTTCCTTCTTCTGATAGGGTTCACTTAATTCCTTAGCACTCTTCAAAGTGATAGCCTTGCAATGTTCCTTGTCATCTCTCTTGGGAATTTCTGTATCACTATGAAGGTTACCATGAGGTCCACTATTCAAAGCATTTGTAAGCTATCCCATTTGGTTCTCCAAATTCTTAAGTGAATTAGTGTGGCTCTGAATGACTTTATCTTGTCTTTGAATACTTGCTTCATTCTTGACCATAATCCTTGAGAAGTATTTCAAGAGAGCTATTCTGGTCAATAGGTTGCCCTTTATTTTGCTCATTTTGTTGCTRAAATCCAGGTGGTCCAGAAGGTCTAAAATGTTGCCTTTGTGTTTAGTTACTTCCTTGGYCATCCCATGMAAAGTTGGGGTRGTTTCTCTATCTCGGATTGTATGTGTTGGAGTAGGGGTTGTTATTCATGTTGAACCCTCCTCYTACATCACATATAGATTCCAGATTTGGGGGACAACTCTCAATAGAGTGCCCCTCTCCAGAGTATACACAAAAAGGCAATAAAKGTGATGGCATAGAAGTGTGTTGACCAAAAACAGTTGCTGTCCCATAGATAGACCTGACTGCACTTGCGTAGACTTCAAAATCTGAGATGGATGTTACTTCAGTTGCAAGAGAAGATATTGCATCAAGCTCATGAATTCCTGCCACTCTTAGCTGCTATAGGYACTAAAGTAGTATTTCTAGCTGCAGGCCATTGAAAACTATTACTGGCAATCCTCTCAAAATCTCAAAAGCCTCATTAAATGACTTGTCAAGTAATGCTCCAATAGCAGAGGCGTCTACTACATTTCGGTACTGTGGGCTCAACCCGAACGTCACCAGTTGGAACCAATAAGGGATCCATGACATGGACATTTCCTCAAAAGCTCCTTGAACCTCTCCCGTGCCTCATAAAAATTTCAATCACCATGCTGTTTAAAGGGTGTAAGATCATTCTATAACTTGGTATTCTTGGTTTAGGGCAAAATATTTGAATTAGAACGTCCCTACCAAATCACTCCATGAAGTAACAGAATGCGGAGGTAAAGTGTTCAGCCAATTTCTAACTCGATCTCTCAATGAATATGAAAAACATTTRACTATGAGAGCTTTTTTACTAACCCCTTGCAACTGAAAAGCATCACTAACCTCCAAAAATGGATAGACATGCTGATCAAAGTCCTCTGTTGTAATACCCAGGACTTTATTTTTTAGTTTTACGAATTTTTTATATGACCATTAAACTTATATGCCAATTCACTGATTTATTTATTATCATGAACTTTTGGTGTTTTGGTTATTTTGTAGCGGAAGAACTTAGAGGCCATAATGTTTGATGTGCCAATTAAAATTTAATAATTTATCTCTGTTACTATTGTTTATTTGTGCATTAATATGAGAGTACATTAATTTAAATATGGAATTTGTCGTGCTAATTGAATTATAGCTTTTAGTTAATTAATTTAGGTTCGACCCGTTAGAGTCCATTCATTTCTTTCTCAGGAACCTAAAGATTTGAAAGGAAAAAAAAAAAAAATGAAACCCTCATTTCTATAACCTAAACCTAACACCCCATCTCCGGAAACCAATTTTAGCTGCCGCCACCCCTTTCAAAACTTTTCGCCAGTGCCACCTTCTTCTTCCCCTTCCATCGCCGCACCACCATCCAGATCTACTCCTCTCATTTCAACGTTGTCGGTTCGCCATCTGCCCGGACCTCTTTACACCGCGACCAGAGATCGGTTTCGCCACCCAGTGTTCGATATTGCAGCATTGGATCTGCACGCATTACTGGCTTTCACGTGTCACCGCTTCATCGGACACTGCTCCACACCCAGACTTAGTGATTGTCAAGCCGTTCATGTCGCAAAGTCAGACCGCACGCTGCTAGTCCGCGATTTTTGCCTAGATCCGAGTTTAACCAYTCTCGTCTGGATTCGGAGYTTGCTAGTCTTGCCGCTATCAACTAGAGCTCCGTAGCTTGTGGATTGTGTTGTGCGAGAGTCATCCTCACCGTTCRTCGCTGTATGCATCACTACTTAGCTATCTCGCATAATGCTCGGCCAAGTTCTACACATATAGTTAGCCGATTGGGTCTGTTATCTGCCAGATCCCCTGCTGTTCACCACTCTTGCCATTCGCAGATCAAAGTTGGCAGCCAAGAGCTATCGCCAGTGCTCGCAGTTGGACATGTGAAACCTAGACGCCGCTTAGACCAAAATTGCTGCCGAGCTTGTCCAGTTGCTGTCGCCCGTTCTCCCCATCGCACCGACGGATCCGTAGTTGCCAACCGAATAGACCACCAGAGCTCGCCCAGGGTGTAACGTAGCTCCATACACTACACTTAGGATTTGTTGGATTAAAAGTAAAACCATTATTTCTTTAATTTCATTAATGAAATGATTTATATAATTGTGTTTGATATTGATGATTGTAGAAAACACAAATTATGTTTATACATGATTTAATATTGTATTTAAGTTAATATGGGGATAATGTTTCTAGGAATGTATTGTGATTATGTTTGTCATCGTCATTGTTAGCGAAAGCTGAGAACTATGAAATAATTTATACCCTTGGGGATGTTATTGTTTTCAATATGGAAATTTAAGTACGGGTTAATGTGGGTGAGTGACGTTTGTATGATAAATATAATGTTTTAAAGTTGAACAGTCATATTAAATGAATATTCTTTTTGTAATAAAAATCAGGATGTTTTCTGGCACATTGACATTATGGGTAGCCAAGGGACTCCGCTTTGCATTTAAAGTAGAATTCTAGCGTTAAGGACTTCATTTAAGTAAACTCCATCCTTTTCCCTCATATAAACTTCTATTTCAATTGTAATGCGATATGTGACAATTGTTCTAGTATGTTAGTACTATATGATCATGTTCGATTAAATTTGTGAGAATACTATCTGCTACATGTTMGAACTTTGATTCGGTTGTTATTAAATGAACATGCATATCATTATCATGATCTATCTTCGTTAGGGAAGTCTGCATGTTCATGGTATTGATAAGGGAAATGAGTTAAACGATAAGGTCTGGAAATGGAATGTTAAACTGTAATGAATTCTAAAAATTAGGAAATGGAAAAGGGATGTAAGCCTAAGTCATGAAAGGTGTGAGTGGAAAATGGAGTGCGGGTATCAATGCACCTGATCTAACCCTCTTTGTAGGGTGAAAAATAAAAGTAAAATGCATCTGTGATGAGGTGAAAGTAAAAGGAAAATTTTAATGAATTTTTAACTGTATAGTGGTTCTATCAATAGAAATTTATCTGGTTTCAAATAATAATTGCTCATTGTAAAGCTTAATGGCTAGGTGATACACTCAGTGAGCTCACGTTAGAAATGGAAAACTTTAGAGAATTTAGATGAAACGAATTTGAAACGCATAACATATAACTTATGTCACAAGCATTCATGCATCGGAATTTACTTACTGAGCTTTGTAGCTCATTCCTTTCCCCTCATTTTGCATTTCAGGTGAGGAGTAGCCAAATGGTGCATGGAGTGCAGGCTTGATACTCAAGTGACTTGTTTTAAGTAAATTTTGTTGAATAAGGGAAATAGTTGAACAGAGTAACTTTTATGTATTTGGTTGCTATTTTATTTATTTATTCATTCTTTCATTAATTCTTTCATGGTTTYCGCTGAATTTCAAATACATAAGTATTTAGTTGGTAAATGAGCTTTGGGATGGAAGTTATTTCAATATTGAACATTTGTTGGAATTTGAAGTTATTTGTATGTGAGTATTGAAAGTGTTTGTTGTGGAATATTTCTGGTTGTATACAGGGAGAAAATATTGRTATTACAAAAGAAACAACCTAAATTTTTACAATCATTTTTAAAATTTAAGATTTTCATTTTCCCTAACTTTTGCAAATTTATATTAGTGAGTAAATGGTGATATTCCCAGGTTAGGATAAAGTTTCTTAATCTGGGGGTGTTACTATTTTGGTATCAGAGCTTAGAGTTTTAAAAATGATTCTGTGCACTTCATACAAAAATAATGATAAATTCTTGAAAGATATATGGGTATCAAGTCATGCCATGAGCGTCTCTTCCGGGACCATCTAGTAAGTTTATGTTTTGGTTAAYTTCTTGAATGATGTTAAATGTCAATTGCTATAAGTGTGTTTTGTTTATATTTTAGTTTAAAATTTAGGGATGATGTTTAATTTTCAATTTCTATAAATACATCMTTTAATTATGTATGGAGTTCTTATGCAAATAAATTTTTCTAGTTTAGTAATGGTTCGTACTACGTGTTCGCAAGCTCAAGATAGGGCRGTTCAGCCCCAGGATAAAGGGACGACCAGTACCCATGCTCCTCAAGGAACTCCAATGACCGTGGAGGCATTTATGCAGGCAGTGACTGCCTTCGGACAAGCTAGCCAATTAAGGAGGAGTGAAAAACGAAAATATGGGAAGACCTTTGAATTCAAGAGACTCGYCCCATTGCCATTCTCCAGCATCATTGATCATTTGGAAGCCGAGAAGTGGTTGAAAGAGATCCAGAAAACTTTCTCTGTCATGTGATGCTCAAGTGAGGAGAAGGTTAACTTCACTGCCTACATGTTCCAAGGGGAGGCGTAGACTAATGGCTGATGGTTCAACGCCAACATGAGAGGGACACTAGTCCTTTTACTTGAGAAATGTTTATCGAGGCCTTCAACAATAAATATTTTCCCACGAGYGTGCGTCAGCAGAAGAGGTGAGAGTTTGTGAGGTTGGAGCGGGGGAGCCGATCTGTCAATGAGTATRAAGCTGAGTTTGCTCGATTAGCCAAGTTTGCCCCCGACTTAGTTGCTGCAAAAGATAGGAGGGCAAGGCACTTCAAAGAGGGACTTGGGTCACAAATTAAACTTGCAGTAATTCTATTTGAGATCTCCATGTACTGGGAAGTTGTCAACAAATCTTTGGTATGAGTACGGAGGTGTTCAGAAGTCAACCCATCAATCAGAGATTTAGAGGTGAAAATTCTAAAGGGTAGGTTAAGGGTGGTCACAAGAGGAGGTATGACCAGGGGAGTAGATAGGTTAATCAACAAAGCAAACAACAGAGAAAAGTTTGCTCAAATTGTGGCGAGAAACATCCGGGTGAATGCATCCTAGGCAAGGGGGTCTGCTTCAAGCGTGGGAAGTTGGGAAATTTCCCAAATGAATGCAAGCTGACTTGTTTTAACTACRGGAAGCCGGGACATCTAGCCAAGGATTATAGGGAGAAGAAGAAACCTACTYAGGCACGAGTCTTCACCATGACCAGGAAGCAGGCAGAGGAAGCACAAACTGTACTATTAGGTACTCATAATTTAAATATTGCGTTAATTCAATTAATATAAATAATTGCATAACTTTAAGTATCTTGTAGACACCTTATCTGTGTGTAATACATCTGCCACCATATTATTTGACTCGAGAGCTACCCACTCCTTTATTTTCCCACTTTTGTTGAGAAATTCGAACGTCGTGTACACATATGGATACACAATTTAGTGTGTCCATGCCTTCTGGAGTAATCATGAACTCGGAGTATGTGTTGAGAAATTATTTTGGTTGCACTGGATGGGAYGGAGCTGATGGTGAAACTCATTATACTRGACATTTAGGAATTTGACGTCATTTTAGGGATAGASTAGTTGTCGAAGTATCATGCCACAATTGACTCTGGCAAAAAAAAGGTTTTGTTTGGTCCTTCTRGGGAATTACAGTTCTATTTTGTCGAGTCTAAGGTGAAGCCTTTCGTTCCTATAATATCTGCGATAAAGGCTCGTCGAATGATGAAAAAGGTTTGTACTAGTTACCTAGCTTCATTGAGCAAGATTTTTGAAACAAAGCTTACAGCTGAACAAATTTCGATTGTTAGAGAATATCAAGATGTGTTTGTGGATGACCTTCAAGGTTTGCCACTAGTAAGGGAGATTGATTTTGCCATGACTTGGCGCCCGGAATAGCACTGATTTCTATGGCATCATATCGTATGGCTCCTGCTGAACTTAAGGGGTTAAAGGAGCAACTACAAGATCTCATGGGCAATTGTTTCATCCGATCKAATTTTTCACCATGGGATGCATATGTGTTGTTCATAAAGAAGAATGATGGATCGACGAGGTTATGTATAGATTACAAAGAGTTGAACAAGGTAACAATAAGGAATAGGTACTCGTTGCCTAGGATTGATGATCTATTTGATCAACTTCAGGGTGCTAGGTATTTTTTCAAGATTGATCTATGATCTGGCTGCCATCAATTGAGAGTCAGAGATGACGACATCCCAAAGACTGCTTTTCAAACTCAATATGGGCATTATGAATTTTTGGTAATGCCTTTTGGGTTTACGAATGCACCTGCTGCATTTATGCATTTGATGAATCGAATATTTAAGGAGTACTTAGATCAGTTTGTCATAGTCTTCATCGATGATATATTAGTTTATTCTCGATGCAGGGAAGGGCCTGAAGAGCATTTGAGAAAGGTACTACAGGTATTTAGGGTCAAGAAGCTCTTTGCAAAATTCAAGAAGTGTGAGTTCTGGTTGGATAGCATTCTATTTCTAGGACACATTGTGTCCAAGGAAGGTATTGTAGTTGGCCCGAGTAAGATTGAGGCAGTTCGAAGATGGCTAGCGCCTACCGATGTCAGAGAGGTTTGTAGTTTCCTTGGGTTAGCTAGCTACTATCGAAAGTTCATGGAAGAATTTTCCAAAATTACCTCGCCTATGACATAGTTGACCAAGAAGAACACAAAGTTTTTTTGGAATGCGAATTGTCAGCGTAGCTTTGAAGAATTGAAGAAGCAACTGACAATCGCTTCGGTCTTGACAATTCCACAAGGTTGTGAAGGGTTTGTATAAAAGGATTGGGTTGTGTCTTGATGTAACATGGCAAGGTAATTTCTTATACCTCAAGGCAATTAAAGGAATATGAGAAAAACTATCCGACTTATGATCTGGAGTTGGCTGCTATTGTATTTGCAAGATCTAGAGGCACTCTCTATATGGGGCAAGATGCAAGATATTTATTGACCATGAGAGTCTCAAATATTTCTTCACTCAGAAATAACTGTATATGAGGCAACTACGTGGTTAGAACTTGTGAAGGATTACGATTGTATAATTAACTATCATCCCGRAAAGGTCAATGTGGTGGCAGATGTGCTTAGCAAGAAGAATCATGGAGCTGTGGCTGCTTTACGATTTCATGAGAAATCTTTGTTGGCAGATATCCAAAAGCTCGAGTTGGAGATTATTTTGTAAGACATATCAGGCTATTTTACGAATATGACTCTTGCACCCACTCTCATTGAAAGGATATGGGATGGGCAGATGGATGTCTTCTAGTGTTGAAATGGTGAACATAAGTTGAAAATGGGAAATATTTAGATTTTTGTAATCACTATTAATGGAGCCCTTCGGTATGGTAACAAGCTTGTTGTTCCTAATGATAAGGGCTTGAAGGGGGTTTGAAAGAAGCTCATAAAACACCTTATTAGATTCATCCTGGAAGTACAAAGATGTACAGAGATTTGAGAAAACATTTCTGGTAGGTTAGTATTAGCCGAGATGAAGYAGAGTTTGTTCAACATTGTCTTACTTGCTAACAAGTTAAAGACGAACATCAATGACCCTCAGGTCTTTTGCAACCTCTTATGGTTCCAGAATGGAAATGGGAGCATATCGGTATGGATTTCATCATTGGGTTGCCTAGGACAAGAAAGGGATATAATGCTACTTGGGTGATTGTGATTGTGTTRTGAAGTCGGTACACGTTTTGCCTGTTAAGACTACCTATAACACTTTCTGCCTATTAAGGCTACCTATAACATGGAGAAGTATGCAGAACTACCTATTTCATGGTGTTCCACTATCTATTGTGTTTCGATCGTGACCTAAGGTTTACTTTTGCATTTTGGAAAAGTCTATACAAGGCTATGGGTATTCGGTTGAATTTTAGCACAACTTTCCACCCACAAATAGATGGACAGACTGAGAGGACGAATCAGATCTTGGAAGATATGTTGAGAGCTTATGTGATTGACTTTCCTAGAACTTCGGATGAATTTCTTCCTTTGGTGGAATTCTCATATAACAATAGCTATCAGGCTACTATTGGTATAACCCCTTATAAGGTACTTTACGGAAGGAAGTGTAGGTCTCCAGTTCATTAGGATAAAGTTGGGGAGAGGAAGTTGTTGGGCCCCGAGGTAGCGCAACACATGTCGAGGCAGTTGAAAAGATTCATCAACGGATGAAAACTTCTCAGAGTAGATAGAAAAGTTATGTGGATGGGAGAAGGAAGAAATTGGAGTTTGCAATTGGGAACAAAGTCTTTCAAAAGATGGCGTCTATGAAGGGGATTATAARATTTTGGAAGAAGGGAAACTTAAGCCCTTGGTTTGTTAGACCCTTTGAGATTCTCGAAAGGGTGGGCGACTTAGCCTATCAGGTTGCTTTACCACCAACCCTATCAGGCATACATAATGTTTTTCATRTTTCCATGCTAAGGAAATTATGTKTCGGATCCCCCTCCTATGTCCTCAGTTATGAAACGTTGGATCTTTGTGAGAATTTGTCTTACAAAGAGATACCAGTAAAAATATTGGAGAGGGTAGGAAAGGTATTRAGGAGGAAGAYGATAGCATTGGTCAAAGTTTTCTGGAAGAATCATGYGGTTGAAGAGGCTATTTGGGAACAAGAGGAGGAAATGCRTGATAAGTACCCGCACCTATTTGGTGAGTCCTAAATTTCGAKGACAAAATTTATTTTTATGRGATAGAGTATTGTAATACCTAGGACTYTATTTCCTAGTTTCATGAATTATTTTTATAACCATAAAACTTATATCCAATTCACTTATTTAATCATTATCATGAATTTTTGGTGTTTTGGTTATTTTACAGCGGAAGGACTTCAGGCTCATAATGTTCGATATGTCAATTAAAATTTAATAACTTATCTTTGTTACTATTATTTATTTGTGCGTTAATGTGAAAATACATTAATTTAAATATGAAATTTACTGTATTAATTGAATTAGAGTTTTTAGTTAATTAATTTAGGCTCGACTTGTTAGAGTCCATTCGTTTCTTATTCGAAACTTAAAGCTAATTTAATGCTGAATTTTGGTTCAAAGGAAAACCTGTAGTATTTGATTTTATTGGGCTTGGATGATTATGGGATAAAGAGGACTAAAATAACTTTGGTTAGGGCTTAAGCCTAATTTAAAAGAAAAAAAAGAAGGAAAAAAATGAAATCCTGATTTTGTAACCTAAACCGAACGCCCATCCCAAGAAACCCATGTCAGCCACTACCACCCCCATCCAAAACTCTTCCGCCAGTGTCGCCTTCTTCTTCCCCTGCCATCGCTGCACCACAGTCCAGATCTACTCCCCTCGTTTCGACACTGCTGGTTTGTCATCTGCCCAGACCGCTCTATACCGGGACCACAGATTGGTTCGCCGCCTGGTGTTTGAGATCTCGACATCAGATCTGCACGCGTCGCCAGCCTTCGTGCTTTGCCGCTTCACAGGTCGAGCTGTCCGCGTCACAAATCCGGACTGCACACTGTTGATCAGCGATTTCTGCCCAGATCCGAGCTAAACTAGTTCCGTCCGGATTCAGATTTTGCTGGCCTTGATGCGATCGACTGGAGCTTCGCAGCCCGCTGATTGTGCTGCCCGAGAGTCATCCTCGCTGCTCATCGCAGTGTGCGTCACTGGTTAGCTGGCTCACACAATGCTCAACCAAGATCTGCACGCGAAGCTAGCGGATCGAGTCTGCTGTCTGCCAGATCCCTGCTGTTCGACTCCTGCCATTTGCAGATCGAAGTTGCCAGCTAAGAGCTGTCGCCAGCGCTCATGGTTGCACAAGTCAGACCTAGATGCCGCTCGGACCGTAGTTGTTGCCGAGCCTGTTCGGTTGCTGTCACGTTCCTTTTTGTATTCAACTTGGCGGTTATTGGTGCAGCATTACGCTCAGTGGCCATTGCTACGGCGTTTCCTGCAACATTGAGTTCAGCTGCTAGTGCTGCAGCATTCGCCGCAGCATTGAGTTCTGCACATACACTTAGCAAATTCCCTTGTTCTCTTTCAGCTATTTCTCTTCATTTACGAGCGCTTCCAYGTCGACGTCTTCTCTTACAACGAAAAGTTCTTTTCGGTTCAAGATCAAAGGGGTACGTGATGTCCTCTTCCAACATTCATTGAAGAAAATTAATTGTCAAAGAATAAGAGTAAAGAATAAGAATATATGATAGAAATAATAATATAAAAAGAAATAAAAATTTAAATACCACTCAAACGTATAACAGTGTCTGTAACGATGCTAAAAACTTGATAAAAGAAATTGCAATTAAGTAATTGAYTATAAGATATAAATATATGCGGTCTTAATTAATATAGAAGAAGTAAAATATTGATCTCACGAAGATTATTGATCCAGAAGTGATAGTTTAAATTTTTAATAAAATTAATTGATTATTGATGRTTGTCATCAAATAAAATAAAATAATTTAAAATTATCTAGTCATAAATATTTGGAAAATAATCATAGYAATTGTGCAYACGARATGATAAGAGCTTAAAAGTGAGTTAGAAATAAGAATTCCCAATTCATCAATGTCTAAGAAGTCAAAAYATTAATGCTTTAAAATCAACCCTACAACAATAACACGGCAAAGGTTTAGCTACAGTAAAAATATAAATCAAGACAGAAGACCTTATTCTTCAATTTGTTGGTCCTTGTTCCTGTTTGATGAGTTCTTAGCTTAAGGAACACAAATAAATGCCCAAATCTCATGTCATTTTATAGGTTGAACGTAGATGTCTCAATATTCAATGGCATTTCTAAGATATTAAACCTTATCCMAAGATATCTAAGCCCACAACTACTCAAGTTCTTCACCTTTTTTATTACCTTTTGCAGTTCAAGAAACTCATACAAACACTATTCATGGCTACAAAACAATGCATGTAAACAAATAACACCCTTGAGTAAAGTATTTAGAAAGAGCAACCATTGCTCAAATCATTCAATAAAACATWGGGTACATTAATTTYTCAAAGTTCTAACTTCTAAGAAGTTAGTTCATATTCTTAGATGTAAGAAAATACATTATATGGAAACTTAAAATCTCAAAATACATTTTAAAATAATCACTAAGAGAAGGAGAACAAACCTAAAGAGGTTGTGATGAATTCCAATAGTGAAGTCCTCCTTGAGTTCTTCTTCTCTTTTTCTTCCTCCTCTAAGCTTCTCATCTTTTTGCTACCTTTCTCTCTCCTATTTTAGATTTTTCTCTCTGTTATCTCTGCTGCATTGCCCAAATGGTCTCTGTAATCTTCTTCCTTTTTTTTTTTTTTTTTTGTCATCTGAAGCTTAAAAAAGTAACTAGCCACTTGTGGACAAAAGGCCCACTAGTACTTCATGACTTTTTGTCTTCTACTTTATGCCTTTTTGCCCAATGAAATTCTCCTTAATTTAAGGTTTAGAACTTTTAGTTTTCTCACAGAGTCAACTCTCTATCTCTGACTTTTTCGACTTTTGTGCTACTCCTACTCATTTCCATTGTTGCAGCATTGCATTTTTACARCAWTCACAGGTCTTTACTTCTTCATTAAGAAATCTTCAATTTCACTTACAGAATCCTTTTTTCTACACAATAGGATATTTTACCTCAATAATAGCACATGAATTTTATGATTTCAAATATCGCATAAATAAAATCACTTGATTGAATTTAAGCAATACTCAAGATAAAATAGTGCAAAGCAATACTTCATCATATAAAAAATGTGAGAATGTGCACAAAATTACTAGTAAAATTAATGGATTTTCACCAATATCAATATTTACGCCTCAACCTTGTTCTATGAGTTTTCTTCATTCAAGTATCTATTATGTTTCAAAAATTTTTGAGGAGATTCAATATGGAGACTAGTCAAGATAAGGCTGCTAATCAAGTTGGAGACCTCATGTAACACCTCCAGATTAGGAACCTTATCTTAACCCAGGAATGTTACGTCATTCTATTCGAAAACAAATAACTATCTATTTAAAACTCAATAATATTCAAAAGAATCAAAAATACATTTTAACAAACCCTYACTATCTCAACAGTTGTAGAGAAATATAGCGGAAGCCTTTTTAAACCATTCAAAAAYAAAAATCACAAATATACTTCAAGAATTTAAAACATTCAGAATTTCTTATCTTATTTCAYAAATGAACATGAAAATCAATTCGCGGGTATCAAAGCTTCCCCACAAGCGTCCTCCTTGCCCCATCTGGTTACATATCATCTGCAAGAAAACATAATGAACATGAATAAGCTAAAAAGCCCAATAAGTAACCTCATGCATGAATGCATGAACATGTCCTACATGTCATGAAATTTTAAAGTTTCTCCTTTTAAATGAAAAACTTTCCAAAACATTCCCTTTTCAAAATTTCTTTATAAACATTCCCTTCAAAATTCACTTACCATAAAAACTTTCCATTTCCATTCGTTCGTGAGCTCACTAGAGTGTAAAGCCTAGCCACTAAGCTATGCAGTGAGCCATCTTATTTGGAACTAGATTCTATTTCTACYGGTAGAACCGCAAAGCGRTTAAATTTCATTCTTTTCACTTCATTCTTTTAACTTCATACCTACCCTCAAAGAGGATAGGGTYGGGTGCACCGRTTCCCCACGCCCCATTTCCCACTCACACCTTTTGTGGCTAGTATTACACTTCTTTTYGAAAACTTTACATTTCCAAAACTTTAACCTTTTYCTTTAAAATTTCATTTTCTAACCATTCACTTTCTAAATGCGTGAACGGCTYATGCCAAATGTGATGTAGAAATTCTAACTACATGCTTATGACATGAAACGCATACAATCTTATGAAATGTAACGTTCGACAAATAACACAGGATATAAAAACTCAATAGCATATTCTTTAACATAAAATGCTACTAGATACAAACAAATCAACATTCTTCTCAATTACATACATCAACATAGAATTTCATACAAAACATATTAATACAATTAAAAGCGTTTAATTTCATTCCTTTATAATGTTAATGAATGAGAGGATTACTTACTCGAAGTCCTGTACGTAAACGGGTTCTTACTTAAGTTGGAAGTGGACTCCTCCAATCGATCTCAACGTAAGCCCTTGAAATAACCTAGTTGATTACAGAAGAGGGTCTACTTAGTTTCGATCGTCTCAACTTAAGTATTATGCGGTTAATCCAACAATKTCCTTTATAAATTTATAAATCCAATTTCGTCCTCATAATATTGCATATTATGTTTTAAGGATACAATCCGACTYCTTAGCTCGGGTATAAACCTACTTAACTACGTTGTCCATGAATTCACTTCAAGGTATATTTATTACAAGTCATACAATTTCAATATTAAGTATTAGTGTTTCACCTTAAATTCATGATATTCGGATGTTGTGGGAGCAGTAATGGATTCCCGAACGTGCGTTCAAGCGACGCGCACAATGGCCCTAGGCTTCTAGGCGTCGGTGCGCCTGAGCGTCGGACGCCTGGACGTCGGGTGCTGGGCACCTCTGTTGGGCAAGCTTGGCACTGGGCATTGCTGGGTTGCACCAGGAGYAGATCCTTAGCACACGAACAGAGTATGGCGTTGAGCACTGCTGGGCTCCGCTCCAAMGCTGTCCCGGCAAAGAAACCAGTTGCTGCTCAAGCTCCCGGCGTCTGGTTGGCGGCGTGAGACAACCGGCGACGCAAGTAGCAAGGTCAGAGAGTCAAAACAACGACCAACTGCAAGGTTTTAGCTTCAGTTAGAGGGGAAAAATTCGTTGAGCAAAGGGAGAAAAACCATAGCGACGGTAGATCCAGCGACGGCGTCGCGCAGATCGGGTTGCGTTGAACAATAGGCTGTAACGATGTYAGGTCAGGTGACGGTGTCRCACGRATCTGGTCGTTCCCACAGAGAAGGCCACAGCGACGACAGATCTGGAGATAATCACGCAAATCGGATCGCACCAGAAAGAAGGAGAAGAAAAAGAAGATGGCTGGCTTACTGGGTAGAGAGTCGGAGAGCAGAGGCGACTATTTGGCATGGAGATTCCATTCGGTTAGAACCAGAGATGGTGTCTCAGTAAGGTCTTGTTGATGGCTCGGAGGACGGGATCTCTTTTGGTTTAGAGCCCTTCGGCGATGGTGTCGCAGTAGAAGGTTTCGGTGGWCRCAGATGATGTGACTCGYCTTGAAGTGACCAGAAGCGACGGCGAGCAGCAGCCGAAGATGGGTCACGTCGCCGCGTTTCTCTGAGCGACTATAGATCTGATAACAGATCTGGTCATGGATCCGAAATTCGAACGCTGGCGATGAGTGCTATGAGAGCAAGAGGAAAGACCACGACGAGCAACTTCGGGTCAGGTAGGGGAAGCATGGCGGTGGCGGCTGGAAGGAGAAGAAGATGAACGGTTTCTCAATAGGCGGAGGGAGAGTGGCGGCGGCAGCGGCAGTAAGGAGAAGAAGATGAAGGGTTTGTCAAGTAGAGAAGAAGYAAATTTCTTAGGGTGTTCTTTTATTTTATTTTATTTTGGGCCACAACTCAACTTGTTGGGCTTTCTCATCTAGATCTAACCAAAACTTGTAAATTACATACAACGGGCTTCCTTTCGATAAAAGTCAAACTTCTGACTTAATTAATAATTAGACTCACAAGTCGAGTTTCTAGCCAACGATAACATGTCTAACCCTAGTTGGCACATTAATTTCACGTAAAATCAAACAAATTTAATAAAGGAAAATTCGGGGTGTTACACCTTAATAGGCCCTTCAAATTTCATGGTTCCCATTTCAGGAGATGGAAAAGGAAACCATTGTTCTTTCTCGATCTTCTAATATGTCCTATGATACTGAGAAGAATCTAAACAAAGAGAATACTGAAAACATGATGGAAGTGGAACAACTTGTGTAAACATGTGCATGATATGAGAGAGATGAGTACAACCGCCGTTATTACCTTTTGAATTGCCTTTCTAATGAAAATACTTAGTCATCTGCAAAGAAGATTTGGAAGGCTTTGCAACTTAAATATGATACAAAGCGAGTTCGTATAAAAAWGTATGCTGCTAGTCAGTTTTTTAACTRCCAAATTTGGAATCAAAAATCAATGATTGGTCAAGTTTATGACTTTCATATGATAGCACATGAAATAAGATCAGAATGAGTAAAATTTGATGACTATCATATTGTATTGAAAATTATAGACCAATTGCTATCTTCTTGTAGTGAGTTTCAAAAACTCTTCAGACAACCAAAAGGAGATCACTTTAGAGGATTTGATTACCTGCATTCAAGTTGAGGAGGAGGCAAGAGGACAAGATGCTAAAGTCACACAAGATACAAATGGAAACTTGATTAAAGTAAACCTTGTCATATCTGATAGTGTACCTAACGWATCCAAGAGATGCATATTTGAAGCGAATGAAGCAAATTGAGAAGAAGACCAAAAGATGGATTTTCAAAAAGAAAAACGAAAGTCGTGTTCACCATTCTATTAATACAAAATGAAGTGTTTGTTATGTATGTGGCAAGAGTGGCATATTGTTCGAATTTGTCAATTCTAGAAATGTGATTCTCAACTGAAAGTTAATGTTACCGAAGAGTCATTTGTTGCTATGTTGATGTACATTTTCGTGGTTGAAAATCATGATGGAGGTGGGCAGATTCTGATGCTAAAAGGCATATTTTTTTTATGATAATAATGGTTTAAGAAGTATATTCCCTATGAAGACTCCAAGACTTTGATACTTGGCTATTCACATATCATTCAATATCTAAGGAGTAGCGAGGTTGAATTAAATTTTACCTCAAGAAGAATGCTAATTTTGAAAGATGTGATGTATACACCTTCCATTAAGAAGAACCTTATGTCTAGTTACCTTTTCAATAAGGCTGGTTTCAAGCACACTATTGTCTCTGACCCAATGTAATATCTTAAAATGGTATTTTTGTTCGAAAGGGTTATGTTAGTGATGAAATGTTTAAGTTAAACATTGAGATGAATAAAGTTAATATTTCTTCTGTTTATATGTTATCTTGTGTAAATATTTGGAATGCACATTTCCCTCATATTAATTCTAAATATGTTTGCATGATGAGTAGTTTAGGTTTAATTCTCACATTGAAAAAATAGTTTAAAAAATGTGAAATTTGCAGTAAAGCAAAATTCACTAAGGGACCTCACAAAGTATAAAAGGACAAACTGAATTGCTTGAGTTGATTCATACAAACATATGTGAATTTGGAGGAATTTTGACAAGAGGAGGAAATAGATAATTTTATTATATTTATTGATGATTTATATAAGTTCACATATGTATATTTACTTAAGAATAAAAATGATGCTTTTGAGACTTTTAAGTTGTGTCTCCAAGAAGTAGAAAATTAATTTGGTAAAAAGATTAAGAGAATTAGAAGTGATAATGACAGAAAATATGCATATCTAGAATTCAATTTATATGTTCAATCTTTGGGAATTATTATGAAACWACTCCATCGTATTCTCCTCAATCTAATGGTATGGCTGAGAGAAAAAATAGAACACTCATTGAGTTAACAAATGATATGATGACTGAATGTTGTGCACATTCAAATTAATTATAGGGTGACGCCATTTTAACTGCATATCATGTCTTGAATCGAGTATTACATAAGAATACCAAGATAACTCCATTTGAGTTATGGATTTGGGGCTGCTTGGCATATGTTAAATTCACTGATCATAGAAAGTATAAATTGGGTGGGAGAGCTCATACTTATGTTTTTCTTGGTTATGCTAAATGTAATACAAATTACAGATTTTTTAATTATGAGCATAATACAATATTTAATTTAATGATGCTATTTTTCATGAAGACAAGTTTCTTTTCAAATCTAGGGATATTAGGGTTCAAAATGTTTCACAGAAAAACAAAATGTTCCTTTTACCACAATTTTTGTCAAATAATACTTTTGAACCTAGGAGTAAAAGAGGTAGAATCATAAAAGATTTTGGTTCTGATTCTTTTGTCCATAATATTGAAACCCCTACAATATTGAAAATGGTTTTTGTTTAAATGAGTGTGATAAATGCATATATTATAAATTTTTTGAGAATTTATACATGCTCATTTGCCTTTATATGGATGATATGTTAATATTTTGCTCTAATTTGTAAGTTGTTCAAGAAAAGAAAATTTTTCTTAAAAGTATTTCGACATGAAAGATTTGAAGGAAGCAAATTTTTTTATTTTGGGAATCAAAATCCCAAAATCTATTGATGGTATATTTCTTGGTCAATCACATTTTATTGAGAAAATATTGTACAAATATAATTATGTTGATTGCAAGTATGTAGTTACTCATTTTGATTCTAGTATTCACTTATTTCCTGTTAATAGTGATAATGAGATTTGTAATCAAAAGGAGTATGCTAGTCTAATTGGCAGTGCATTATGTAAATGATTGAATTAGGCCTAACATTACCTATGCAATAGGAGTCTTGAGCAAATTACTAGCAAGTCTAGTAAAGAACATTAGAGTGCCATGGATAAAGTTATGTGATATTTGGTTGGCATAAAAAATTACAATTTACTTTATGGAAAACATCTTGTAGTACTTGAAGGTTTTTGTGATGCAGATTGGAACACATTGTCAAGTGATTCTTTCTCTCTACCGCAAGTTACATCTTTACTATGGGAAGTGGTGCTATATGTTGGAAGTCTAAGAAACAAATCATAATTACTAACTCTACTTTGGAGGTTGAGCTAGTTGCTTTAGCATCAGGAAGTAAGGAAGTAAACTAGTTAAGGGACTTATTATTTGACATTCCATTTCTTKTAAAAACTAGTCCATCCTGTCTTGATTCATTATGATAGCACTACAGCGATTGCTAGAGTTAAAAACTTATTTTTATAATGGTAAACCCAAGTCCATTGGAAGAAAGCATAATATTGTAACATCATATTTGAATAATGGTTTCATTAATATAGGGTATGTGAAGACTCGTGATAATCTTGCAGGTTCATTAACCAAGGTCTTGGCCAGAGATAGGATTTGGAATACATCAAGAAGAATGTGTTTCAAGCCTAAAAGTTTATGATCCACGTACGAGGATACCCAACCAAAGGACCAGATCGAGATCTTTTAACTGGGTTCATTAGGAAAAATGAATCATACGGTGGCCATAAGATGATTCACATATGTTTTTACTCATTCTTATGGTGTAAGTGCATTATCATGAAATTTTAGAGGGTTGAGTTATTAAACTCTTAATGAAATCTGTATCTATTTATGAGTAGGGTGTTTATATAGTTACAAGAGCACTCTTGACAAGCTTCACCTATGTGAGTGTGAAAGTGAGGTCGCTTTTTATGTAAAACATTGGCTTAGTTTTCAAAATCCTCATGAAACCAAGAAAGCATAAGACCATAMTATGCTAGTTATGAAAGCTCAAATTTCTAACCCCTAGATTATTATGTGTTAGCAATAATTCTCTATTTTGCTTATATGGTGAAGTTCAATGCTTAGCACACTTTGGCTATGAAGAGTAAAAGATTATTTAACTAAGTGAAGGTTAAATGCAGAGCACAGCTTCATTAAGCAGAGTAATCACTACTAGAAAATAAGGCTCTCCTTGCACACTACAACGTCATTATAGGATGGTTATCCCCACATTTTGAGTCTCACAAAGCTTACAAATAGTGTGGTGCAAAGTGCCATGGGAATAAGCTTTTACCATGCTTTTATGCGTTACAAAAACAATATATGCATTACACTTTGAAGCGTTGATAAAAATAACCTATTACTACACTCTTTCGCATAAGTATAGCTTCTTTTAGCATAGATATATATTGCTGCACTTGCAAGCATACAACATTGTGTTTATTACCACAATTTGTAGTGTKCGGATAAAGGTTCAATTACTACGTACATTTTGAACTGTTAGAAGTGGTCTAATACGACGCTTTCAATTGTCATAAATCATATAGTTTATCCATAACTAGCTTCTAAGAGCATCTTTATAGGTCTTTATTTTATTTTATTTTATTTTATTTATTTTTTATCCTAGAAACCTGTTATTCAAATTTGTTATATAAATATACTTGAAAACAATTATTCAAATCGAACACATTTAAGTAGCTAAAAATCAAAAGATTTATACAATTCAAGTCCAAATATATTTATAATGTTCATATCAGGTTAGCTACAATATCCATATTTAAATCTTTGACAATAGTGTTATAACTAATATGTAATAAATTAAAGAAAATATCAAGTCAATTGTCCCAAGCCCTTCGTAAACCAGCTATATATTTTACCAGATTGTGTTTTACTCCACAAATAATCACTTAGACAAAGCCCTCCATAAACAACCACAAAACATTTGCCATTGCTCCATAAAATAGCATTCCTATTTTATTAAAATAAATTTAGTATAGTTAATTACATTTATTAAAAACATATAGTCTAAATGAAAAATATAGAAGAACGAGGTATATGATGAGAGTTGACCAAAGAATATAGCTAAGCAATAGGTACTCCATTAGCCTCTAACTTTTGTTGTCTTAAGTACTTTCAATTAACTATCTCCTGCTATCATGACTTTGCATCAGAACATGTATTGCAATAGTTTGCTTTAAAAATAGTTAAGCTATTTTAGAAGTGACATGCTTTAGTGTATTGTTATCTATGACATGCTTTAGTGTACTGGTGATGTGAATGAAAACTCATGATTTTATATGAGTTAATTGACCTATTATTTCCCCATTCTTAATCACCCACACTCTATTCATGCTATCTTATGCCACATATTGCTTAGTTTCATCAAAGTTGCTTGATTATTATCAATATAGTAAATTGTGAAATTCMTATGCTTTTATTGTATAAAATACCTCATTTTGTAGGAAAGTTATTCCAGAAAGAAAATTATTTRTAATTGAAGACTTTTGAGGAAAGTCAAAGTCAATACAACAAAGTCAACGACAATATGGTASCATTGTCTTCAATCTCAGCCAATGCGAGAAGTTAAGTCAACAGATCAATGTTGGTCAGTGTTGTGAAGAATTGGTGGCAAACAAAGAGCTAAAAAGTTAAAAAGCATAAAGCAAAAAAGTAACAAAGCATAAAGTAGATTGCAAGTGCGCAAGTGGTCTTGGTAGAGCTAATGAGAGAGTGACACATGGATATTTTTTGACAAGTGGATGCCAAAGAGAAGAGAAGCTTCACATAAGATGCCAGGGGACTATAGAAGAGAAGCTAAGCATGAGAGAGAGGGGTTTAATTGATGAGGATCTGAAATATGATAGAAGAAAAGAGAGGGCAGCAACATAAGGAGCTTGGAAAAGGAGAAAAAAAGCCATAGGGTTACAACAAAATAAGAAGACCTCAAGGATCTTTATTAAAGGGCAAAGTTTCTTCTTCTTTGAGCTTTCTTTCTTTGTATATTTATTTCAATCTCTTCSAATGATGAACATGAAATTTTTATATGTAGTATCTTTAAGAACATGAGCTAAACATATGTAGTCGAGGTCCTTGATGAACCTTTGTTATTAATGTGTTAAGAAATCTTTATGCAAAGCTGTATTTGTTTTCATGCTTCATGCAATACTGTGTGATACTGTACAATTGTTGCTGATTGATCATCTGTGGCAATTGTGTGAGCTGCTTCAATGGTTGGAAAATCATAGGGTAGTGGATGTATTGCATGTATGTGAGTTGGGATCTCCTTTTTAAAAGCCTATAAGGATATAGGTTTTACTCATAATACCATTAAGACCTAGACAGTATTAGGTTCTGTATTTAGCTTATTAGCCTAGGAGGGTATTGCTCCTAGTATTATCGAAACAACAATCAATAGGTCGGAAGGTTGAGGTTATTAATGTCTTGGTATGTATGTTGGGCTATACACTTTGCTATTACTATGATGCTATGGTAGGAATGCTGCGACACCATTGTCCTATTTCTTAATCATTGATACTTGAGGGATTCTTTAGCCTTCACTTACCTTTAACCTCTGATCATCATTTATGTATGTTGTTGCTACCTTGACCAATAGCTTGAACTATTAGAGTACTCTAGTTTTATTAGTTTAGTTTAGTGACAAAAAAACCAATACACTATTCAAATTTTACTAGAATTTTTACAATACCATTTTTGAACAACCAATCCTCATGGGAATGATAGCTTACTCAATCTTTATTACTTGATGACTGTGTATGCTTATGTATTGTAGCTAATTGCCTATTGCAATTATGTCTATCGACTGTTGTAATTGGTTTATAACTTGCATCTGTTTTCTATAATCATAATTTTACATCCATACTTTTCTTAAGTTTGACGGCATACCCTTAACCACAATAAAAGCACCAGATTTTATATTATTCATTCCATCTTTGCCCATGATGCAGTAATAGAAAACCATCAAGATTCATAAAACAACATCATTCTTCAACTTCTATAGAATCAATCATTTTGTTTTGTGTTATGTTTGATTCTTAAAGTATTTTAAGTCTTTCAATGTCACCTCAATCTTCTCTTATCATCAATACCACTAAGGCTAAAAGATGCACTTCTTCGCTTTTAAAAAGTTTGATTTGTTTAATCTCTTTCTTGCAATGATGGAACATCAGTTGAAGTTTAAAGAGAAATCAGCTTAGGGTTGTAAAACCCTAATTTCTCTAGCTAATAAAATTTCATAAAACGCAATTATGTGAGAAGTTAAGATGTTGATAAGATAAAGAGTTTCACAATTAGATTATTTCTCAAATATTTTGTTATATATTAACTAATTATTTTATATAATCAAATTGTGGTTGGTTCATTGGTTGGAGGAATCTGAACAATAAAGTTCTTATTGGAAGAAAAACAACCCTAGTATTGTTTGTAATTAAAAATAATATTAATAATAGTAGTAATATGTGATAATGGGAAATGTTTTTATAGTTCTTGGTCATCACCGCCTCACATTTTCTCTTTTTCTATACTTCATCTTTGTCTTCCTTAATTTTCCTTAATTTTTTTCTTTTCTTTCTACACTTGCTCACCCTTTGTAACTTGCTTTATCTGGTTTCTCAAATTATCACTTCTTCTGTTCATCTTCAATCTCGTCCTCCTTTCTCTTCTCTGCTTGCCGGCTCTAACTCCTTCACAAGGAAAGGTACAAATTCATGATTCCTTTCATTTTGTTTTATCTTTGGTTTATTGTGTTGGATGCCAGTTGAGAGAGTGAATTGCACTTGTATACATATATAGGTCTTTTGTAGTTTTGCAATTTTTCTATGGAAACAGGCCTTCGATCGACTAGAGTTACTTAGAAGCTGCCATTGCATAAAATTGAGATTACCTTATTTTCTAGCCATGAATTGCTTCAGTAGCTAAAGTTTCACTTGATTAATTTTTATTCCTAAGAAAGGTAGATAGCAAGCTGCTTACCAATATTTCAAAATAATCTACTCAAATGAAAAGCATATTTGAATAAATGATGTAATAGTCCTTAATCATGCCGCCATAAACTCTCCACTAGCTTTTGAAAATTCCTTTTCTTTCAAATATGATAGTATGCATCAGCCCACACAAATAATAAACTTATCTTCAAAGGCATAGGAGCAACTAAAAGCGTCTAGCATCTAATATGTAATCTTTTCTTTCTTACATTATTTACAAATCCGCTTTCTTTCAATGAAAATGCTTTCTTTTTGAAATCTTAGATCTTACATGCTTTCATATTGGCCTAATCGCTAAGATTAGAGTTGATTTCWTTTAGATTTTGAGTTTTTGTCAAGTTCACCTTTCACTGTCACATAGTAGCGTAGTTACTGGTGCACTATCCGAAGCTTATTATCGCTTTCAGGAAACTAAAAAGGAACTATAAACTATCCACAAGCTATGSAAAGAAGTATTTTTTATTGATGATAGTTAATGAGCTTACATTTGAACTTCATCTACAGTTCTTTTGCATTCCTGTGCAAATGCCTAAAGTTTTATTTGTTTATTCATTAATTTCTTTAGTGATGAGACTTTTTAGGAACGAGTAGTGGGTTTAAAAGCTTATTATAATTGAAASATGGAACATCATGTATATCACATCTTCTGACATAGTAGTCTGGACAACGTGCTTTGTACATTATTAGTTGAGAATGGAAAAAAGAAGTACTCCAGAAATCCCAAAATTAGTTTGAATTAAAATGAATAAGGAAAAAAGAAAATCTCTTCCTACACCATTACTTTTCATCCCTGGAGAACTTTGCATAATTTGACTAAAAGACAATAAAGAACATAACTTGTACAATAGGATCAGTATATATCATTTTGATCCTCAAAATGTCAAACGATAACAACAAAAATAATAAAATTATCTGTCTACACCCTGTTTAAAACTGAACTTTTAGTTTGAGAGGGTAAAATACATGTAACATTTTAAACTTTAAGTGTCAGACATAATTAATATGAAAATGATCATTTGACACGGTCCAGGTAACTTCGTTCCTTCTAAATGAAAAGGAAACCCTGACATGCACACATGATCTATTATCCAAACAATTTCTCCAAAACTCCTAAATCCAAGTTCATTAGAATCTTGGAGGCATGGGTAGCATTTAAGGAATCATTTATTTTTCGATAATTAGCATAACCTTATTATAGGACATAGATTGAGACAATATTTTATAATATGATTATAGGACACGATAATTGAGGAGGTTAAAGGTTTAGGGTACAAATCAAGGAAACTCAGGTAAATTCCTCTGTTTTATTAAACTCCMGAACACCGTATGATTTTGTATATTGTACTTTAGAGAAATACTTTCAAATATTCTCGAATACTTAATGTGAGTTCCTTCTTTTTACAAACTTTCAAAATATGTGGTTTTGTACATCGTATTATAGAAGGATCTTTTCAAGACCTTTCCAATTAAATAATAATATTCTTCAACGTTWTTTTGGAGAACTGTTGTATATGTTGTTTCCACAGGCTTTTATGCATCATAGATTTTATATCAGTATGACTTATCAAATTCATGACTCATCAAACAACATGTTTACTCGATTGATATGAAAACTTGAATTTAGATATTGAATCATTATTTTTATAATTGACATGGAATTAATCATGATTTTCATGAGTTTATTGACTTACTTGTGCATCAAGCTTGTTATTGAGATGGACTTGGAAGGTAGATATATTGTAATGATTAAGTACTCAGTTGGTGATTGCAAGTACTAGTCCAGCGGACAAAGTACTACATTCAATTGGTCCCCAGCGCGAGGACCTCATCAGTCGCTTGGACTATAGTACTTTAGGAGTTGCTAAGTGGCCAAGTCTATGGATCATACCTATAGTGGGCCGAATTCATTTGGGCAGACAATTGCACCATATTGTACCTACAATAAATATTGGACGATCGTATCCTTGATTATGAGATTTAACTCAGTGAGTGATTAACTCCTATAGCTGCGGCTRTCTACCTTATTTGTTATTATTCATGGGGTTCGGTTGTAAATTACATGCGTACATGGAGAGATAAGACTGGTATATCTTGACCCCGTAGAGTCAATCTTTATGATTAAGGTTTGATTCTATTGACTCTATACTTGGCATGACATCTTTTCTTAAATTCTGCATGTYTATATGTTCTAGCATTGAGCTTTTCCGATCTATTTATTCAGAGATATTGGTTTTCAAAAAATAGTTTGATTGTTTCTTATTTAAACTGAAGCACTATGTTTTTTGGATATTTACTATTAAAATTGTACACTATCACACACTCATGGGACTCATTGAGTTTAGCTCACTCAATTTTCACATGTTTAGTAACAGGTAAAGATGCTTAGTAAAGTCAGGCAACTTCTGTTTTAGAAGAGTTATGTTGTATATCAATTTTGTCAAGTCTGAAGAACTCTACTCATTTGTAATGGTTAGAATATCTGTACTATCAGCTGAGAGTTGTTCTCTTATATGTTTTGGTATATTCTACAATGAAGTTTAGTTTTTGTATATTGGAGTTGTGTACATTGCAAGATTATGTAATTAATGAAATGTTCAATTGTATTAACTGCCGGGAGGCCGATTGATGTGAGTGAAAATTCATTGATTTTACTAGTGATTACGTGCATATTTTCACCCTTTTCAATATGATTTTGTACTATTTTGCCTCGAATATTACTTAAATTCAATCAGGTGACTTTATTTATGTCATAATGAGAAATTATAGAATTCATATGCTATTACTAAGGAAAAATGCTCTATATTGTAGGAAAAAGAGATTCTATGAATAAAGTAGAAGGTTACTTGATGAAAAAGTGAAGACTTGTTGATGCTGCTACAATGGAGAGCAATGGCTTAGAAATGTGATGCTGCAGCAAAAGTCTAAGGAATAGAGGAGAATATAATATGTGAAGAAAGAAGGTCAAGAAACAAAAGAAATCATTATTAGAAAGTGAAAAAGTCAATCTGAAGCCAAAAGGCTAAAAAGCTAAAAAGCAAAAAGCAAAAAATTAAAATGCAAAAAAATTTTCTATGACACCTTTTTGCCAAGCTTCCAAAGGAAGCTTCAGTAAACAAAAGAGGGGTAAAGCAGAAGATAGAGGACATTCGGGACTTCACAGAAAAAAGCAAAGAAGAGAAGAGAAAAGAGGAGAGAGTAAGAGAGCAAAAAGAGGGAAGTTTAGAAAAAGAAGAAGAAGAAGGAAGCCTTCACCATTAGACTTCATCAACTCTTTAGGTTTTGTTTTTCCTTCACTTAGTGATTATTTTGAGATGCACTTTAACATGTTAATCTTTCACATTATGTAATCCATTTCATCTAAGAGCATGAATTAACTCCTTAGAAGTTAGAGTTTTGATAAAYATATGTATTTAATGCCWATTTGAATGATTTGAGCAATGTTTTCTATTTATAAATGCTTTACTCAAGAATATCTATTGTTTTACATTCACTATTTCATTGGCTATGAATARTATTTGTGTRAGCTTCTTGAACTCTGAAAGGTAGTGAAAAAGGTRAAAAACTTGAGTAGATGTGAATTTGATTATCTTGAGATAAGGTTTAATATTTTAGAGATACTGCTGAATATTGGAGACATTCATATTCCATTCATAAAATCATATCAGACTTGAGCTTTATTCGTGTTCCTTAAGCTAAGCTAAGTAACTCTAACATRTAGAATAACTTAGTGAAATGGGGGCAAGCACCAAGAAACTGAAAGAATAATGTCATTTTCTGTCTCGATTTGCATTTCTACTATAACTAAACCTTTGCTATACCATTTTGCTCAGAAGTCATTGCTGTAGCTCGTCTAGAACATTGGTGTTTTGACTTCTTGGACATTAATGCATAAGGGATTCTTAAATCTAACTCACTTTCAAACTCTTAATCATCTTGTATGTACGCAATTGTTGTGACTTGTTCCTGAATTCTTGTGATTAGATAATTTTAGATTATTTTATTTTATTTTCGTAACAACCAACAACTATTTGAATTTATTGAAAATTTAAACTATCACTTTTGGACCAACAATCTTCGTGGGACAATGCTCTTATTCACTCTATATTACTTGTAGATCATGTATACTTGCATGAGTGAAGCTTTATTATGTATGCGATTTTATCTATCACCGGTGACCCCCGTACTCCTTTAGTGGAACCAAAGGAAGGGTGGATCGTCACAAAGGTCATATATTTTTTATCCAGAAAAATAAAGAATTGAAAAAAGGAAAGAGCTTAAATTCATTTACTCGTAATCCTATCTTAACATGCTTACTAATAAACTTATTAAAATATCATTTACTTTAAGGCTTTGTCCTCCTAGGAGAGCGTAGAAAAGAGAAAAGAGGATGAGAATTTGTCYTAAACAAGAGGTAATTCCTTTTGTGGCCTTTTAATTTAGGCAAATACTCCATCCCACCTTTTTAGGTTTGCTTCATTTTTTACCCCTTAGAGATTCTTTCTAGAAATAGATTTTTTTCCATATCAAAACTTTTAGGATGAGAGTATCTTTTGAAATGCTAAAATAACTTATTAAGGAGTCAAATCATCAAGAACAATTAAACAAGTTATACCTAAGGATTCAAGAAAAGACTTTAGAAATATGTTCTACAAAATATCTATTTGTAATGAAAAGGAAATGGAAGTTTGTGGAGAGTGCCAAAATATCTACAAAAGATCAAGCATCAAATCTTAGGAGCTGAACAAGTTTATGTTACCATGGATTTAGTGCCAGAAGATCTTCGATCCAACTTTTCCAAGTTCACCTTCAAGAAGGTGAAAACTTGCATTTTATCAAGAGTCGTTTTGGGAAATTCATGACGTCTCAATTTAATGATATCATGGAAGCCATCTGCACTAGCCTTAATCTCTTTTTGCCCAATTATCTTCCCCTTAAGCCCCATCTCTTCTTTGCAATCAAGAAACCACACACTGCTGAAAAAAATGAAAATATGAAATAAAGTTGGTGCAAAGTTAATCAGATTTTTTGGCTAAAAGTAAGTAGTAACAATTTAACTTCAAAGGTTTAAGATTAAAGACAAATTATTTTGTATAAGACAATAGAGAGTAGAAATTATAGCTATTCAGTACTTTTGGTAGTAATGCAGTATAACATTTTTAGTTGACAAAGTAGAACATAAATTTGAGTTACAAGAACATTCGGTTTTGACAAGAAAACATATATTACTAGTACTCGTAGAATGCTCTCATTTCCACATTCTATTTGCATTCCCTTTCTAGTAACATACATATTCTATTTAACAATATTGTTCTAAAACCTTGAACCAAACTCTAAGAATCTGGGAAGGAGAGAAAGAAATCAATTTTGCTCCTAGTGCCTGAGCATTGAAGGAAAGGTGTCTGCATCCAAAGAAATTAATTTTAAACCTTGACTGACTATATTTATTTACTATATCATACATGTTTCTTCCTAAAACCATGAGCATTTTTGTGATATTCTAATTTTAGRACTATTCATCTTCAGCCTTCCAAATATTAGTAATATGAATTTTCAAATGGTAGTTGATTGAGCATAATGAAAWTCTAACAAGCACATTTGTAGACTACTTGCAAAAGTTAGTTACTATACATAATGAAACCTAACATKTGCCTTCTGATATTTTAYTACACCAGCAGATTAGGGCTAAAAGATCTAGAATAGTAGATAAAACAGAATACAGCTGGGTAAATACAAAATCAAGGGAAGAGTATATTGGGAATAATAAGTTCTATAAAGCAGATACATAAATCTCCTAATGCTAATGAGAAACATTTCTACAAAAAATGAACATTTACCAAAAAAWTCAGAAAGATAAAGACAATAAGATAACAATCAATTAAGATCAGCTATGCTTTTGAGAATAATGCACCCAAAAAGAGGTTTGTCTCATAAAGTATTTCAAAATAATAGTTGTACTTCAATATTGTCAAAGGTTGTTTAAAAGATCAATACATTTTTAGTATGCCTTATATGCATCACACAACTAATACCCCCAAACTACACAAAAACCAAAGAAGCAACTATTCATTTATGGAACAAATAATTTTGCCAAGTAGAGAATAGTATACTCTTTCATTGCATCACGTGTAACTTTTGAGAAAACAGAAGATTAAAAAAAAAAAAAACGTCATTGGGCTTTATCATCTCCATTACATAAAAAAAGCATAGAGAAGGAAAATACATAAGAGACCTTTCTATCAGTTTGGTGGAAATACAAATTTCATTAAACATAGAGGAAGAGAGAATGTTGATTTTTTTCTCTGTTGAGTTCTGTATGACTCTTCCATAGATTGGAGGGATTCTATCTAGCGAATGCAAAAAATATTTATTCATCTGGCATTGCAGAAATCTAGGCTACTAGTTTTCAACATTTTCAGTTTTGTCATGTTTGAAATTATGCTTTGTAGTATCCCTTATCTTAATTCTATTTTAGCTCTCAGTAGACACATGCAATTGAATTCTATATTTTAACATCTAGTTATACTACATGATAAACTTCTCCTTTCTCAAATCAGAACTGCCTTGCAATAATAACATTTATTTCATTTTTAGGGTTATTTTAAGTAGACAGTGTGATCAAATAAATAGAAAAAAAGAATTGTAACTCTTTACAGAAATCTATCAAACTTACCAAAGAAGAAAAATGAAAATCTAAAGAAAGATCAAAAGGTAGCTATAGTTTTGAGATATTAAGAGGTGGAGCAATAGAAACTTAATAGAAGACATTCACTACATTAAATCTAACATCGACTATCTAAACTCCAATAGGATCTAGCGAGTTGAATCCCAACTACAACCATTAATCAACTATGACTAATGAACAAGCATGGACATTTTATAAGACAACACATACAAATAAGGAGGAGAAAATTTGTATTATAAGGCTGTATACCTTAATTTCTTGATAGAGAAAAGCCTTAAGAGAGAGGGTTGGAGATCAAAACAAATCAACCCATTATCTTGCAATCTAAAATATGCAAGTATATAAGGCAAAGAATCAAACACTACTTGTTAGTAGCCTGGAACTCATATTTACTAGATATAATACTCTTGCAACATATTGACAACAAAACTAAGATTATAGCTCAGACAAATCCAACCACTCCATGGATCTTGTGCAACAATACAGAAACTCTATGTGAAAAGGAGTTATGTGGTATGATGTCAAATGTGAAACTAGAAATCAGTAAGCCCATCATATTTTAATATCTATCTTGAGAAAGGAGAAATAATGTGATTTTCAGGGAATTGCTGATCACATGTTGCTAGCTCTATCATGCTCCATATCAGCTACTTTTGGACTCTTTGTGATGCCCCAAAAGTTCTTTAAAGTCTTAATATAAAAACCTATCTAACAATAAAAGATAAAACTCAGGTCTCTTAGCAAATTACTAGCAATAATCACAAAAATAGAAATATTTACTGAATTAATCCCATTGTTCTCTTGAGCTGTGTTTAACATTTTTACCCTTTCTTTTGTGGAAACTCATAGACAAGAGACAATATCAACAGAATTATAGTGCAAGACATCTAACCATTTGAAATTTTAGGAATAACAGATGGAAATAACTAACCTTTGCTTCGATCGGTTAATTGCCTCTGCAGAAAACCTAATCTGAACAAGTTAGCAAATACCCAGAAGGAGAAGAGGCAAGTGGCCAAACTTTTATACCACAAAGACAAATCAAGATAGTGAAACAGAGAGTGAGGGACGGGGAAGAGAAATTAGCTATGTGCTCAAGATGGTGAAAGAGAGAAATTCAGAGAATGTGAGAGAATTTGCATGAGTCARGCAAGGGTAATGGAGAAGAGGGAGATCGACAGGGGGAAGAGAGAAGTAGAGGGAGAGGGAAGGGTCTCTAATGAAAAAGGATGAAAAAAGTTTCACCACGGTTGTCCTTTTTTTCTTACTACCTATAATCAGGCTGTATAATAGATCAGCTAAATAGCATCACTATATAGTACTTTTTCCCACGCTTTTAGCTTTTTTTCTAAAATATAATTTTATTTAAAAGATATTGAACAAGTCAGACAAACCTGTGTTTTTTTTTATATTTATATCATTACATTAGTTAGAAGCGTCATTATAAACTCCCTATTACTACGCTTTTGTAAAAGCTTCACTAAATTGGTGTCATTATAGCCCTTATTTCTAGTAGAGTATCTTTGGTTGATACTTTAATCTCTTAATCATTTGTATTATTGCATCATTACGAAATATGAGTGAGGGGTTGTTGTAGATAATTTTTTTAACATTGATGTATGTACATGAACATATATTATCTTGTTACATTCTAAGTATACCGTATGTTGACTAACATTGTCAAGTTGTATGAACTAAGATTGAAGGACATATCCATTAGATTGTAAAGAAACATTTATCTAATTGTAGGTTATATCCATTTGATTCTAAAGTCGTGCCCTTAGTGTTTCATTGTCTATAAGTACCTTATACTATGTTCTTGTTAGAAGGTTGCATTATTATCGTTATTAGCGTACATGTGAGTAAAAAATCATCTTTAGAAATATGTTCTTTGATGGAGCTTGGGCTGTAGCAATCCGTGCAAAATTATTAAAGCTAAAACAATTGTTGGGCTATTGTATCCGGAAGGAGATAAGCGAGGGTTATTCTCTATTGCATCGGTTCTTGAAGACTTGAAGACCGTTGAGGGTTTGAATCTCCTTACAGAGAGCGGGAAATCCATGGCTCAATCTTGTTGTACAAGTTTTTTTAATTCAGTTATCTATTATTTCTCTGACATCGGCATATGACAAAATGCATAGTAGAAAAATACAAATAATTTCATTCAAGTTAGGAATATTAGAAACTATTACAGAAATTTCTTGTAACTTTCAACTTGAGCATGTCAGTCAGCTTCAAATATTATTTCCATAGTTGAATCGAGAGGCCTCCTATCGATTGTTGAATTTGTTTGGTTGGTTGAGGTGGAAGGACTCGGTGGAAAATTAAGATTTCCTTCAAGCATCTGAAGCACACGGGTTATGGAAGGACGATCCACCGGGTTCCATTGGATTCACCAAAGTCCCACGATAGTCAGCATTTCTGGTAATCTCATCCCTTTTTCCTCTCTCAACTCCATTTCTCATGTCTTCCCCGTTAACAAGATTCTGGTATAGCCATTCAGAGAAGTTCACTTGGCTAGCATACTGTACTCTTTTATCAACGTTCTTTCTGCTGCTAACCATTCCAAGCAACAGAAGTTTCAAAACTATAGATGTCTGACATATACGATACGTTCCCAAACTGTCTATGAGTAAACTTCAGGTGCCATGTATCCCATGGTTTCCTCTAGCAGCAGTCGCGGAAATTCCACTCTCCCCCTTCTCCCGCAACTTGGCCAACCCGAGATCAGACATCTTTTGATTGAAGTTGTCGTCTAACAAGATATTATGCGGCTTGACATCAAAATGGAGGATCCTCTGTTCACATCCTTGGTGAAGGTACTCAAATCATCTTGCTATACCAAGAGCCATATCTTGTATCTTCTCCCATCCAAGTGCACTGTGTTGTTCACTTTTAGAAACTATGAACTTGTCCAGCGAACCATTTGGTAGAAACTCATAGATGAGCCCGTCTAAATCCATCAGCACACTAGTCGATCAATCGCACAACATTTACATGGTGGATTCCACCCATTGTTGGCACTTCGTTGATGAATTCCTCTCAATTTCTTGTGGAATCATGAAGCAACTTCACAGCAACAAAAACTTCATTTGAAAGCTTTCCCTTAAACATAGTTCCATAAGCTCCTTCACCTAAATGTTCTTTGAAATCGTTCGTAATCCTCTGAAGATCAGGATATGAGTATCTTGCAGGCTTCAGCGCCCTGAAATCCTCTAAAAACTTCTAGACTCCGACTTGGTTTTCTTTGTACTTTTTTGAGGAATAGAAATAATAGGCTGCACTTATAATTGCTAGCAATATGATCAGAGGTCCCATGACTTCACCTGCAATTGAACTCAGAATGTATTAATGAATTTCTTCTCTCTAACAAACTTACTGAAAATGTTTACCCGTAGTAATTAGTTTTTTCTTCTACAAATGTTTCTTCTTATCTGCAAATAAACATAGTAGAAAGTGAGAAACTCTTCCATTTCATTTCGGTTGCATAATAGATATGATTTTTTTTTTTTTTTTTATCACTGAGGTTCATGGTCATTTTTCATTTTGGTGATAAGCCACGATATCTTTCTCTTCCTTTACTATTTTYTGTTTGGTGATGTCCTAGTGTTTACCAAAATTAAAGAGTTCCTTTAAAGCACTTGAATGACCAAAATATCCATTGAAGTTAAAATTTTCTTCCTTCTTCCTCTTTTTATCATTTTTCCTTCTACTTTGTCATTCAACTATAACCACATTTTGATTCAACGGTATAAATAACATCTTTATGTTCTTTCTCATTCAACTGTAATCACATTTTGATTCAACGGTATAAATAACATCTTTATGTTCTTTCTCATTCAACTATAATCACATTTTGATTCAACGGTATAAATAACATCTTTATGTTCTTTCTTTTATTGTAGCATCACAAGCCAACAATGTGATTTACAAAGAGCCAATGCTGAAAGTTGTAACTAATGAGCATACCTGTATTTAGTTTGACTTTGCAATCAATTTCACCCTTCGCACCTTTCTTCCCTATGCAAATCCCACCATGTCTTTCACACTCCTCAGATTGTGGTAAGAACCAACTTAGCTAAATCCCATCTTTCTCTGCAAATATGTCCGCGGAAGCTCTTGTCGTGAACATCTTGGTGCATAGTATTATGGGAAGATGGACGAGTCTTGTGTCAGAAAATGCAGCATGCACTTTGTACCCTGGGTACCAAGGCAACAAATGTCAAAGGTAAACTTTTCCTTCCAATTCATTAATCGAATATTTTTCAGTGAGCAATTGAATAAAGTAAATCGATCTTTAATATAAAACTTAAAATCCATTTACAATCATGCCCATATGATCTTTGCCCACTTTGCTAGGACCTTTACTCAAAAATTTTAAATTCATTTGATATTAAGTGAATAAAGAACTACAAAAAATGAGAAAAAGGGTTTCAAAACTGGTTTGAATGATAAATAAAATTAAAGAACTAAAAAGGCAAAAAGAAATAATCTTAAGACTAGTTTTGTATAATAAAAAGAATTCAAGGACTAAACTACTATTTTACATCTAACTTTTCGGCCACACATAAATCGTGCCCTGTATTCCGTCTTGATGGGACCACCAGAACCGCGGACAGCGTGGAATAATCTTCTGGAAGCTACCAATAACAGCCCAGGACCAGATCAACTGAGTTCCGTTACAGCCTAGCAGAGTATGGCTTTCCCAGTCCTATGGAGTACGGCCCACAACTCCCCTGCGTTTCTAGAGCAATTATAGCCTGCATAGCCCTGCACAGTCCGACATTCCGATTGCCAAATAGCGGAGTATTCATATCTCTCTTAATGATTGCCAGATCGGCTTCCAGATCAGTTTAACATGTAATGATTCCCAACAATAACCCAAGTATGCATAATTCTTGAATCTATACAAAATATTTTTGTTAATTACAAAAAGTGAACAAATTAAAGAGACTTAAATAAGATAATGAATATTATTCAATAACCATAGAAAATCAAGTGGCAAATGTTTCACTATCCACACGTTCTAGTTAATGCCTCCCCGTATGTGGATATTATTGCTGGAGACTTTCCAAGGATTGGCTGTAATTTTCGCATTTTATAATATTAAAATGACTGGTCAAGTAGCAGGATGTCTTAATTTACCATCTTTCTTGTGCTACTCTGAATGCCATCTCAAATAAGATGCTATATTAGGTGATATGAAGAGTCGGTGATATGAAGAGTCGGTGAGACACTTTGCTGCAATACCCTTCTTCAATGCATCCTCCCTACTAGGATTATCATCGCTTTTTTACTATCTCAGTTCACCACACGTTCTACACTCGGTCAATCCCTTATCCAAATCCCAATATAACACGCAATCATTTATGTAGGCAGTGTATTGTTCATAGCCAAGGACTAAATCTTTTATAACTTTCTTCATTTCATGGTATGATTTGGAATTTTAACACAATTTAGGAACACACTCAAAGAAAACTAAGGAGGTGTTTAAAAGTCTTGTAACTGCATTTGTTTACACATTTCGTGTGAAGCTTGTGGCTATTGCATCCTGGGAACAATTTTTGTTCGATATCTTTTATCATTTCATAAAACATTTGAGCTACTTTTTAGGCCTAATTAATTTATTCTCCACCTCATCTATCATTATAAACTCCTTGTCTAACGACCTAAAAATATCTTGGAGTAAGCCTCGAATGTCATCACGATTTGTTCGACATTTAGGTCCTACATTTTGCTATAAMGATGAAGAAGGTACCTCTCCATGAGCTACGATTTTAATGTACCCTTAATAAAACCACCACAAATCAAATGAGTTCTTGCATCCTCGCTTGATACACAATTATTATTTCCGCATCTTTTGCTGGGATATAATATTATAATATCAATCATTGCAGTAGCAATTGAAAAATTGAGAAATTTCTCCACTCTCTCTTTATAAATATTAGATCTTCTTGAAAGACTCATCCAAATTTTGTCCATGTTCATGATTTTTAATGCAAAGCAGCAAGATTCAATAAATCACAAGAAAAGAAATTAATTTATAATCCATAACTAACAGTGAAAGAACAAGTTGAAAATGGTGAAAGAAATATCTCAACGAACAAGATACATAAATCAAATTCTGAGACTGAAATCGTGGTTCAGAATCGTTGCTAGACTCATCTCTGCAATGTTGGAATGGACTAAATGGATTATAAATTTTAAGGAACTAACTAAGTCCTTTAGAGCTGAAAATCAAGACGAGCAAAATGCTTAGTTTTGCATCGCCATAGCGATATATTGGATCATAAAAGGTGCTAGCGCTATGTTCTTCGTAGATAATAGTTGTGTTAGTCATGCACCGCAGGTACGTAGTCATGATCTTGGGTAAACTAAATCATAATTGTGCAAATGTTTTTTGAAATGTGTAGAAAAGAAAAATGTTCAGAATTTTGTGAAATGGTTGAATAGTGACAAAAATTGGATCCATATTCATGACTTTTTAAGGCTAATTTATTCCAATTGAATATTGTATTAATCAAGAGTACTCGGAAAAGGAACTAGGACTATTAGATTTTATGTTTCTCGTAGTTTATAGTAACATCAACAAAAGCAGACTGTGTCCAAGCAGAATCTAGTTACATAGTGTGGTATATACCAAGTTGTCTCCACGAAACATGTCAATATCCTTTGCCGTTTATATGTCTAGAATATGTCCAATTTTTATCCCTATTTTCCCCCATTTTGTGCCCATTATCTTGGTATTTTAATAGGATTTCCCTTTGTTTCTCACATAGTTAAGAGTTAGCTTGATTATTTCTTAAAAACACATTTGAATTACTTGTTATTTTGCTAAAAAACTTGGTTTAGCAAGGTTTTCAAAGGTATGCAGATAATACTCTAGCATTTGAACATCGATAGACAAGCCGTGGACATGCGAAACAAAGACAAAGTGAAAATAATAGGGCTGAAAATAACATATAATGAATAGTCAAGGCTGACTTCAGTCTTCTACCTGAAATGCCAAAGTATAGAAGATCCAGTGGGGCCATAGTACCCAAAATAKATACAAGCTGACAAGCTTACTCAGTCAACAACTTCTTGCTAGAAAAGAATAAAAGCAGCAACAATGCCAACTCAGCCCTATCTGGGCCTTTATAAGGAAGAAACCACTGGACAAARGGAGGGTTAACTTAGAGCTAGATAGGATAGAATATAAGTAATTCATATAGCATAGAAGTTAGAAGGACTAGCTTAGAATTAAGGGTTTCTTCAGCGGAAGAACCATCCTAGTTTGACTTTATTACTTTGAGTTAAAGGAGATCGAACTAATAGTCTTCTCCTCGCTTTTCTGCAATCATTTTACTGAGATTATTTTCCAATTTTCCCTATAGTTTATTTTATTCTCATCTTAGCTATGAGTTATGAGGAAACTTCGATAGACAAAATCGCATACGCGATAAAGCTTCATGCAACTATACACGGTCTACAAGTAATATAGAGTGAATAAGAGTATTATCCTACAAGGATTGTTGGTTCAACAGTGATGGTTTGAATTTCTAATAAAATCAATAGTTGTTGATGGTTGYCACGGAAATAAAGTAAAGTAATCTAAAATTATCTAATCACAAGGATTCAGAAATAAATCACAGCAATCACACACACGAGATAAGTAAGAGCTTAAAAGTGAGTTAGAGTTAAGAATCTCCAATGTACTAATGTCTAAGAAGTCAAAACATCAATTTTACATACAAGGCTGCATCAAAGGCTTAGCTATAGTAGAAAAATAAATCGAGAAAGAAAATGACCTCACCTTTTTAGTTTGTTGGTCTTTGTTCCTATTACACTAAGYTGTTCTACATGCCAAAGTTACTTAGCTTAAGGAACGTGAATAAAAATTCAAGTCTTATATGATTTTATGGGTTGAATATAGATATCTCCAATATTCAATGACATTCCTAAAATATTAAACCTTATCTCACGATAATCAAACTCACATTTACTCAAGTTTTTTACTTCTTTACTACTTTTCGGGGTTCAAGAAGCTCACACAAACACTATTCATGGCTACAAAGCAATGAATGTAAATAATAGATATCCTTAAGTAAAGCACTTATAAAGAATAAACCTTGCTCAAATCATTCAAATAAATATTGAGTACATTGGTTCATCAAAACTTTAAGTTCTAAGAAGTTAGTTCATGTTTTTAGATGTAAGAAAATACAAAATGTGAAAGCTTAATATCCCAAAGTGCATCTAAAAAYAATCACTAAGAGATGGAGAAACAAAGCCTAAAGAGGATGATGAAGCCCAATAGTAAAGTCCTCCTTGAAGTCTTCTTCTTCTTCCTCCAAGTTTCTTCTCTTTTTGCTCCATTTCTCTTTTCTCTTTTTCTCAGCTTTTTCTCTCTCTTCATGTGTTCTTTGTTGTCCACCAAATGCTTCTATCATTTGCCTTCTGTCCTTTTTGTCTACTGAAGCTTCCCTTTGAAGCTTGACAAAAAAAGGTGTCACAGAAAGGTCTGAGGTCCCTCTTCCTACTCCTGTCAACATCCATTTGTTCTTTTTGTTTTTAAACTTTTCTTTTTGGGATTTAGACATGACTTGCTCTCTTTCTAATGATGACTTCCTTTTCCCTTAACTTTCTTTCTTCAAATGTTATATGCTCTTTTGCTCATTTTGATATTGCTGAAGCATTGCATTTCCACACCATTGCTCTCCATTATTGCAGCAGCTTACAAGTCTWCACTTCTTCATCAGGTAATCTTCTATTTATTTATGGAATCTTTTTTTCATACAAAATAGGACATTTTATCCTAGTAATAGCACGTGAATTCTATAATTTCACAATATTGCATAAATAAAGCCACTTAATTGAATTTAAGTAATGTTCAAGGCAAAATAGTACAAGGTAGTACTTTATTATATTCAAAATGATGGGAATATGCCCATATTTACTAATAAAGTCAATGGGTTTTCATCCACATCAAACTTACACAAAGTATGTTTTAGTTGGATAGTCGTGATTCATGAAGCTTGAATCTCAAATTTCTATTTTTAAATATTTCTTCTTGAGATATCTAATCATAGTTGTGAAGCTTCACAGAGCCGAGTTGCTAAGGTTAGGAGTATTTTAAACCTTAAAATTGAGCAAAAATCTACTGAAACATCAAAGAAGTCTATTGGAGATTAAGGAAATTCAAAAAGCTAGCCTTAAATCCTTGTTGATAGCTCATGTTTAAGCATATCCAGAACTGAGTATCACTGCGATAGAAATATGGTTAATGAGTTTGGTGAAATATGCCAAAACATTGCTAAGAGGTTAAGGATACTAATCTTTAAACCCTAAGCTACACCTCTGGGACAAAATTTGAGAAACAAGTACAGGCAAGGATATTTGACCCCATCTAGGAAAATCATATGTTTAAATAGTAGCATTGTGGGAATAGTAGCAAAGATTAGCATATACATATGTTTGAACTTTCTACTAGCTGAGGAGTATTTTAAAACTTAAACATGAGCGAAAATCTACTAAAACATCAAAGGAGTCTATTCGAGATTAAGGAAAGTCAAAAGCTAACCTTATATCCTTGTTGATAGCTCATCATTAAGTACATCGAGAACTGAGTATCATTGTGACAGACATATGGTTAATGAGTTTGGTGGACTATGCCAGAACATTGCAAAGGGTTTAAGGATGCTAATCTTTAAACCCTAAGCTACGCCTCTGGGACAACATTTGAGAAACAAGTGCAGGCAAGGATCTTGCCCCTATCTAGGAATATCATATGTTTGAATAGGAGCATTTTGGAACAATAGCAAAGATTAGCATAGACATACGTTTGAACCTTCTACTAGCTCGGTAGTTGCACATTGAATAGTTTTGGGTAAGATATTATGCAGCTATGTTCTCCAGTGCTATAGTATTCAGGAACTAACTCTGACTATATTTACTTGTTCACTAACTTAACTTCTACTACTTTTAGTTTTTCACTTTTATTTTCCTTGGTTTGTGATTTCAAATRCTGCTACATCATTATTATCTATTTTTATGAAATTTTTTACACTCTTTCAACATGAAACTATCGTCATTGGAATATTACTCTACTTACTCTATATTAYTTGTTGACCATRTATACTTGYGTGTGTGTACTAACCCTAATTGTAAATCGACAAACAGTATTATGCAACAATTAGTTTGGCGCATTCTCAAAGCTATTTAGATGGATTGTCAGTGTRATTCTTTTGGAAGTATACAAAGTAAATGCTTTACATCCATAATTCGACATTTGAAAAGTAATACTCGTTTTCTAAAAGGATTGGAATTTATCTTATTCTAAACGTTTAGACATTTAAAAAAAATGATAATGAATAATGCAGATATCCTAGCTAATAGAAATTGCAATTCACATCCATGATGTTCAATCTTCAAGTTTGAATAAACGTCTAACATTTTTTTCTCAAAATATATAATATTATCATTCAACATYGAAAACGTTCCAATTTGATTAAAGCAAAATACATCTAGAATAATCTAAACATTACTAGATACTTAATTCCATGACTGACTGAAATYCGAATATAAACATCTAAAATAAACAAGTACAATGATTACTTTAAAAAAATAGCATTTCCTAACAAATCCTAGYAGTGAAACGTTTAATTATCAACCATCCTCAACATATTTATCAACTATGTCATCAGTACCATCATTTGTGTACTTCCTTTCAATGTTTTGTTGTTGCTCCTTCAACAACCTCAGACTGGATACCCTTTTCAACACACTCCATTGGAGTCCATTCATTCTTTTCTAGCAATTGCAATAGTTTTACATTTCCTAATTCGTTTCTCTTTCAAATCATCGGATCTTCTATTTAGTTTTTGCTCCAAGTTCCTTACACCTTCACGAATCTTGATTACCTTTTTCCCTATTTTTCTCAACTTGCCATCAACAAACTCCTTCATCACCAATTTTTTCCTCGTCTGCCCCCCAACCACCTCTAATTCTCTTTCATCCTCATTACAAGAATTTCTATTTCAATCACCAGTCCTCTTCCCAATAATAGATTGCAAATTTTTAGAAGCAAAGAAAATGGTTGTTTTCTGAATTACTTTATCTACTCCTGGAATAATGCCAAACAAATTGAACAATCTGGTCAATAATTACACGTAGGAAAATTTCTCTTTTTGTGTTGATGTATTAGTTCTATATTGTGCACAAATATGTCACCAAAATGAATCATATTGCGGCTAAGTAGTTTTGTATGTGAGGTACAAATTTGAATCTATTAAATCCTTACCATGGCAGCATTGCAGATATTAGACTATAATGATGGGTACAGCTATTGTAGTCAAATCCATTGATTGTAATTCTTTGAACCCTTAAACAAATGTTCTTCAACAACACTCCATTAAACAACCTGAGTCTCATAGTGTTCCAAATTCGCTTCTTGATATGAGTGGAAAACCATTATTTTACTAGTGATTATATGCATGTTTTCACMTTTTTAATATGATGAAGTACGACTTTGTACTATTTTACCTTAAATATTGCTTAGAATYAACTAARTAACTTTAATTGTGTAATAGTGTGAAATTATAAAATTCATKTGCAATTGCTAAGATAAAATGCTCTATTTTGTAAGGAAAAGGATTCTGTAAGTAAAATAGAAAGTCACTTGATTAACAAGCAAAGATTCATTCGATGCTACTACAATAGATAGCAATGGCTTAGAAATGCAATGCTGCAGCACTGAGTATTACAAGTAAAAAGAAGTACTTTATTCAAAGAAAGAAAGTCAAGGAAGAAAAGAAAAGCCATCATTGGATAAAGGAAATAATCATTTTTGGAGCCAAAAAGCTAAAGAGCAAAAGGTGAAAAGCAAAAAGTCAAAAAGCAAAAAGTGCTTATGACACCTTTTTGCCATGCTTCCAAGGCAAGCTTTAGGAAATAAAAGGGAGCAAGGCTGAAACGAGGGGACATTCGGGATTTCACGAGCTGAAAAAAAAAAGGAGAGAAAAAGAGGAGAGAGGAAGAGAGCAAAAAGAGGAAAACTTAAAAGAAGAAGAAGAAGAAGACTTCAAAGAAGCCTTCACTAGTGACTTCATCAACATCTKTAGGCTTTGTTTTCATTCTCTTAGTGATTATTTTAAGATGTATTTCAATATGTTAATCTTTCACATCTTGTATTTCATTTCATCCAAAAATATGAACTAACTTCTTAGAAGTTAGAGTGTTGATGAACCATTTAATATCTATTTGAATGATTTGAGCAAGGTTTGCTCTTTATAAATGCTTTATTCAAGGTTATATATTGTTTACATTCACTATTTCATTGCCTATGAATGGTGTTTGTGTGAACTTCTTGAACTCCGAATGGTAGCTCAAGAGGTGGAAAACTTGAATAGATGTGGGTTTGGTGATCTTGAGATAAGGTTTAGTAGCTTAGAGATACCATAGGATATTGAAGACATTCATATTGCACCTATAAAATCACATGAGACTTGAATTTCATTTCTATTCCTTAAGCTAAGTAACTCTGACACGTAGAACAACTTAGTGAAATAGGAACAAGGACCAACAAACTGAAATGGTGAGGTCATTTCTATCTCAATTTCCGTTTTTATTGTAGCTAAACCTCTGCTGTGGTATTTACATAGAAGTCATTGCTGYAGCCCGTCTATAGCATTGATGTTGTAGTATTTGCTCAAGAGTCATTGCTGCAACCCATTTGCAGCATTGATGTTTTGACTTTTTGGATATTAGTACTCACTTTTAAGCTCTTGATCATATCGTTTGTRCGATTGTTGTGATTATTCCGAATCATTGTGGTTAAATAATTTTAGTTTATTTTACTTTATTTTCATGACAACCAACAAGCTATTRATTTTATTAGGAACTTATACCATCATTTTTGAACCAACAATCCTTGTGGGACGATACTCTTATTCACTCTATATTACTTGTAGACCTTGTATACTTACATGAGCGAAGCTTTATTGCGTATGTAATTTTGTCTATCACTGCTCCACTCAAACAAAAACTATTATCTATTAATTGAAAAAAATCATTCACCATAGAGGCAGTAAATTCTACTTCTATCCCTTTCACATATAACCTCACAATTGCATTCCCATTTTGATCTTTCTTAGTAAATATATTAGAGTAAAAATGTCTTACCAAATGGGGGCAAAAACTGGTGTATTAGAAAAGTTTGAACCATTCTTGAGCCTCCAATAACTCTTGTAGTTCTGGAATTTCTTTTAGGTCATCCAACTTGGGGATTTTTCCCATAGCAACCAACCTCATCTGCACTCACCATGGAATTTTTGTCAAAGTATCATTATAAGAAATTATTTGAGTTGTTCAAGGTGCATTTTTCAAACGTTTGATGACAATTGATTCAGTTTTGTTGTCATGCTAGAATTTCTACTCGCATCTTGTCTGCAACCGTCAAACAGCTTTACAACACGTCATACACCAACATTCTTCACAGGAGCCATGGTAAGATAAAGAAGTTATAGTAACTTTTTTTTTTTTCTTTATATAAGGATGGGACCACATACAGCGTTGTTATACAGCGTTGTCAAATTGTGAGGGTTGGGAAGATTCTTGTTTGGTGAAGATTGTGATAAGCGACTATGTAAATCGTTTATATAAAGAGGGAATATGGTGTAGAAAAGAATAGGGTACATGAAATGACAACAAACCATAACCATAGTGCTCATATAAGAATAGGGTTTTGTTCTTATCTTTTTATTATATTTATCTCATAATCGTTTACTCAAAATTGTTGTATGTAATTTACTTTTGAAAAATATTTTTTTTGAACAAATAATCAATATTTCATTGTTGATTGACATTAAATGTCAATATATAATTTACTAAGTAATCTTACACGTATAATTAATATACACTAGTATAGATTAATTATTTATGGTAAGCATATATTAATTGCTCATGGTAAACACAATTTAACATAAATTAAGAATGCGCGCATTGTGAACCGCCTCCACATCCAATACGAACTATATCCAGAAAATACAAAACAAACTTGATATTATCTATTAGTGTTTAGGTAAAACATATTAACTTAAAATAAATTACAAAATGTTCATGAACAAGAAGTTTATGCCCAAAGATCAGTTGCCAATTTTTTTGGGAACTCATTGCACGCCATTATTTCAAAATGCGACGGATGTCCAAATGTGTTTTCCACATGTTCCTCCTCAGGAACTGATGTGGATGAAGGCCCATTATTTTTAGTAATGTTGTATTAATTATTATCACCCTCATTATCATGAATAAGCATATCTTTATGCTATTTCTAGTCTAAAGTATTGGCCTATTTCATTCTTGATGCTTTAAGTTTATCAATGCATAAAATTTTAGGATTTACGTGCTTTTATTGATGAAAATATTTTATTTTATGGAAAAGTGCTCATGCAAATATGGCAATGCCTTAATAATTGAAGATGAAGTTGGAAAGTCAAATTCAACAACTGAAGTCAATAGCGATATTGTAGTTTTGCCTGCAATGCTAGCAAATGTATTGAGGATCAAAAGTGGCGGGAATAGAAAAGCAGGAGAAAATAAAATGTTGTCATGTGGTTTTCACTAGTAAAAAGCAGAAAGCACTTAGCGGAATTTTGTCCAATGGGACTTTGACAAGTGTTTGTTTACTTGACCAAAGCTTCCGACCATAGGAATGTAACACCTCCAGATTAGGAACCGTTCTAATTCGGAAATGCTACGTCGTTCTACTATAATATAAACATCTATCTATTTAGAAATCCAATATTTACCAGATACTTGTTCAAAAGTAAATACAGTGAAAGACTTTAACATTTGTTCAAAAGTAAATACAGCGGAAGACTATTTAAATCATTCAAAACAACACCACAAAAACTTCGGGAATTTAAAAACATCTAAAAAGTTAATCTTATTATATACATAAGTAGAAAACCAATCCTCAGGTATCAAAGTTTGCCCATAAGCGACCTTCTCTCCCCATCTGGTCACATACTATCTGCAAAGAAACGTAAGGAACAGGAATGAGCTAATAAGCCCAGTAAGTGATCTCATGCATGAATGCATGAACATGTCCTACATGTGAAAATTTAAGTTTCTCCTTKTCAATGAAAAACTTTCCAAAACATTCCCTTTCTAAAAACTCATTACAAACATTCTCTTCAAAATTTACTTACAATAAAACTTTCCATTTCCTTTCATTTATTCGCGAGCTCACTAGAGTATAAGCCTAGCCACTAAGCTTGTAGCGGGCTTTTCTTATTTGGAACCAGATTCCATTCCTACCGGTAGAACCGCAAAGCGGTCAACATTCCAAAAAAAAGGTTTTCATTCCAATAAACAGTCCATTCATACCTACCCTCCAAGAGGGTAGGGTCGGGTGCGTCGGTCCCCTACGCCCCATTTTCCACTCACATCTTTCGTGGCTAGTATTACACTCCTTTCTTAAAAACATTAACATTTCCCAAACTTTAACGTTTTCTTTCACAATTCCATTTTCTAATTGTTCACTTCCTAAATGTGTGAACGGCACATGTCAAATGAGATGTAAACTTCTAACTACATGCTCATGACATGAATTGCATATAACTTACATAAAATAACGTTCGATAAATAATACATGATATGAAATTACAACAGCATTCTTAAACATAAAATACTACTAACCACAAACAATTCGACTTTCGTCACCATTCAACATATCAACATAATAATTCCACACAACACATCCCAACAATTAAAAGTATTCATTCCAATGTCAATATAAAATTTCCACATAACACATACTCTAACAATTAAAAGCATTTGCATTCATTTATTTAAAAATGATATGAATGARAGGATCACTTACCCGAAGTCCTTTACGTAGACAGGTTTTTACTTAAGATGGGGATTTTCCGAACGTGCATTTTCAAGCGACGCGCACAATGGCCCTGGGCGTCTGGGCGTCGGTGCGCCTGGCGTCGAGCACTAAGCGTTTGTGAGGCGCGCACGCTGGGCTCCTGTTCACACGCTGGGTTTGGCACTGTTGTGCCGGGYTTGTTCTTGGACCAGAAATTGCCTCAGCCGATCACAAGGTTTCTGTTGACTTCCGGTGACTGGCCGACGGCAAGGAAATAACCGGCGACGCGGCAGCAGAACAGAGGCCAACTGATGGCCAACTGAAGTAAAACTTCGTTGAGCAGAGGGAGAAAACACTGCGGCGGCTCTAGTTGCCCCGAGCAGCAAGGGTCGGCAGCAARAGGTCGATTTTTGTCCAACAAGAAAATGTTGAGTAGAGGAAGAAAATATAATTGCGACAGATCTGGCGACGACCACACAGATCGGTTMATGCCAAACAGYGGTAGGTAACGAGGACAGGTCCGGCGATGATGTCGCACGGGTCTGGTCGTTCCTACAGAGAAGACAACAAGGGTGACAGATCCGACGATGATCGTTCAGATCGAATCACGTCAGAAAGAAGAAGAAGAGAAAGAAAAGAGATAGCTAGCTTACCAGATCTGGAGCGGTCCGGGAACAAGAGGGGAAAAATCGGAGAAGAGACTCGAGAAGAACAGGCGGTCTCCCGTGTGCACTGGCGGTGTCGAGCCAGCAGTTGGTGCGATGGTCGATCGCGAACCGTGGTTTCAAACGCCGGCCGTGGAGCAAAGGAAAAGAGAAGGAGGAACTGGGAAGGCTATGACGAGTAGCATCGAGTCAGGTGGCGAGAGAGTGGCGGCGGCGGCGGTGGCAGTAAAGTGAAGAAGATGAAGGGTTTGTCAAGTAGAGAAGAAGATGCGGATCACTTAGGGTTTTCTTCTTTCTTTTTTTTTTTTATTTTATTTTATTTTGTTTTGGGCCGTAATTCAATCCATTGGGCTTTCTCACCCAAATCTAACCAAAACCCGTAATTTACACATAACGGACTTCCTTTCATTAAAAGTCCAACTTCCGACTAAATAAATAAATAGACTCCCAAGCCGAGTCTAGCCCACGATTACATGTTCAACCTAGTTGGTACATAAATTTTTATGTAAAATCTAACAAATTAAATAAAGGAAAATTCGGGGTGTTACAAGGAAGCTTTACAAAAAGAAAACATTTGAAGGAATAGAGAGGTATAGAACACAATCACAAAAGAGAGGGTAGCAACGAGAGAATAGAGACAGAGCAGAGGAGAAAACTTGCATAAAAGAAAAGGTGAAGAAAATAGAGCAAAAAGGAAGAGAGGCCATGATTTAAGAGGAATAAGAACCAAAAGTTCTTCACAAAAGGGCCAACCTCTATTTTAGGCTTTGTTTCTTTAACTCTTTACATTTATCATTTATAAATATGTTGAAGACTAAATTTTATATCTTTTGTGCATTTAAGAGTATGAGCTAAGTGTATTTAGTTAGGGTTCTTGATGAACTTAAGTACTTAACGACTTGAGAGTTTTTATATGCAAAGTATACTTGTTTCCATGCTTCATTCAACATCTTTTAAATGTTACACAATTACTGTTTATTAGCTATTTATGGTATTTTTTGAGCCACTTGAAAGTTGAAAAATATTAGAATGTGGAATAGTTGAATGGATATGAGTTTGGGGCTATGATTACTTGCCATTCATGAACATATAAGAATATATGTTTAGCTCATAAAGCCCTAAGAGATCTAAGATCCATAGACTTTCTGCAAATTAAGTAATAAATCTCGGAAGGGTAAACAATCTAATGTAAAAGAAGCAAGGATCAACAAATCAGAAGGGTGAGATCATATTCTGTCTTTGTTTGCATTTGAATGTCACTTTATTGTAAAGGTATTGCTTCAGCAGGAATCCCGTAGCAATGCATCAAACTAACGTAAGCTTCATAGGGTTTCCTACATTAGGTAATAAATTCTAAAAGATAAACATCCCAGTGAATTAGAAACTTCAACCAACAAACAGGAAGGGTGAGGTTGCATGATGACTCAGTTTGCATATTGGTGTGTATGCTTTATTGTTGCGACAATGTTGCAGCAGAAATGCTGTAGCAACGTCTTATGGTTCTTACCCAACTGTACTTAGGGGATTTGCTAACCAGATTTTAACCTCTTAATCATCTTAATGTTGCTCTATTTTGTTATCAGTTTTATTAATTAGATCTTTTTACTTTAGTGACAATCATCTAACATATATTTGATTTTTTTAGGAATTTGTATCACTGCTTTAAATCTTCGCGAAAAGGATACTCTATTAACTCTATATTACTTATAGACCGTGTATACTTGCACGAGTAAAGCTTTATCGCATATGYGATTTTGTCTATCAAGAACACCTGACAATGAYGCTTAATCTTGTGGATTATGTTACACCATCAAGCAAAACAATCTATCTCTTTGGTCTATGTTCACAAATATAGTTATGAAGGACATAACATGTAATCTAATTTCACCATGTCAAGCAAGTTTACAAGGAGGCATCGAGTCCTTATAGATAGAAAATTTTTGCTTGAGGATGTGGAATGCTATATCAGCAAGGTTTTGACAAGAGGAAAGTCAATGATTAAAAAGTTCTTAGGGACTCATGAAATTTGTTCTTCCATGAAAATTGCTTCTGTTGTAACATGCCCCGAAAGGGTTTAAGAAGCCCCGATTCATTTGGATACCCTGAATCAATAAGGTAATAATTCCTTGTAAAATTGATTTCATACGATTTCAATTCTTCCGTTATTCTAAAACTAGAAATTATTATCCTAGATCTTCTTTTCCAGACACTCAGTTTGAAGAAACTCGTGGACAGTTTCATTATAATGCAGATAYGTTATATGATTGGAATTTAGATGGATTAACAGAACATCAGATTTATACGTTATTAAATGAAATGGGTATAGCAATAGCTGCATATAAGTCAATAGGTAGAAGTGATACAGAAGCTGCAGATATGATAATAGCAGGTTTTACAGGATCCCTTCGTGGATGGTGGGATAATGTATTAACTGACGCAGAAAAATTACATATTAAAACTGCTACTAAAYARATAKTTACAAATGCTGGAGAAAGTACTTCTCAGCYTRGACAGATAGTTACAGCTGTGAGTACTATCCCAAATTCTACRAATACTTTGTTATATACGATATGTAAACAWTTTTTAGGAAATCCAGAAAAGTTTCAACAGCGTAGTTCTGAGATATTGATTAATTTAAGATGTCCTAGATTACATGATTTTAGATGGTATAAAGATATGTTTTTAACTAAGTTAATGATTAGACATGATGCTCATTCTATGTTTTGGAAAGAAAGATTTATAGCAGGATTACCTAAATTATTTGCTGAGAAAGTTAGAAATAAAATTAGAGAAGCTAATAATGGAGATATTCCGTATACTACATTAACATATGGAGATTTAATTAACTATATAAATAATACAGGAYTAAGCCTTTGTAATGATATTAAATTAGCTAATAGAGTACAACATGAAAATGCTGTATTATCAAAGGAATTAGGTGAATTTTGTGATCAGTTTGCTATCTCAACTGAAAAAATTAGTGCTCCGTCTAACAGAGTTAGAAAAAAGAATAAGAAAAGAACTAAGCTTGAAAAAGATTATAAAAAGAAATTTAAATATAGTTTACCTTCTAGGAAAACATTTTCTAAATCAAAAAGTAGTTTAACTAAGAAGAGTTCTTCTAAAGATTCTAAGCCTAGTAGTTCTGGAACAGGATCTTTAAGTAATATTAAATGTTAGAAATGTGGTAAAACAGGCCATACGGCAAAAAATTGTAAGGTAAAGGAAAAAGTTAGTTTATTAGAATTAGATGAAAATGTTAAAAACCAAATATTAGAAATTTTAGATCAAGAAGATACTGACGTAGATATAATTAGTTCTTCAGAATTCGAAGATGATTATCAAATTAATGAATTAGCTGATAGCTCTTCTGATATAGAATCTGATGATGATTGTGTTAATACTATAGGTTATTGTTATCCGAGTATTAATGTTAATACTATAGGTTATTGTTATCCGAGTATTAATGTTAATACTATAGATAATTTATAATTAACTAACAGTTTAGAACCACTAGCACTATTTAATCCTTCTTTTGTTTTCTCAAAATATTTCGTAGGAACTAATCCTTCCTGAATGCAATTCTGGTCAGCTCCACTATCGAGTAACGCTATAGTACCTAAAATAAATTCATTTCTAATCTTAATATAAATATGTACATACCATCGTTGATTATATAAATATGTACATACCATCGTTGATTTCATAAATATGTACATTGCTAAACTCTTGACAACATCAGCAAGCTGTTGGAGGTTGTAGTCCTAGATTCCTTTGTCAACCAACAAAATACACCATTTCTTGAATTCTTTCGTATATTGAAGTTTTCAATTATTCGTGTTTCATTTGTCTAGATGTCGCCTATCTCTCGAACTAGCACTATAACATCATTTTTTCAAGTAAAAGGGATCCCGACTCTTAAGATGAACACTTATCGATTTGAAGAAACTTACAATCAAATATCCCAAAATACGCAAAAAGGAAATAAATCTATCCAAATTATACTGCCTAAATTCATCCTTATATTCCTAAATGATGGGTAAACTTTCGAAAATAGATAAACGACATTGAAAGAACTAATAAAAGAAGAGAGAGGCTCTATGCCCCTAACCTCTTTGATTTCCTCCAACTGTAATAGCAGTCAACTGTTACTCGATCCTAACATTTAAGAAAAGGGTAAGATAGGCTAAGTGAGTCTCGTGAGTTTGTGTATGTGTATTGAGAGAAAAGTTTACTTGAATGTGCTTTTGTTAAAAGATATGCAATCCAGTAATATGCATAGTAATTAAAAGCTATATTCAAGAAATAAACAAACGAGAGGATCGTGGAACGATGGATCAAAGCAATAATGTCCCATGTCAACCTTAGCGATAAGGCATTTTAGATGAAGATAATACAAACTATAACCGTTAGAGAGAGACACAACGGGGCCAAGTTACCAGCCATATCACCCTGACAAGTATGCGTTTTACAACCGTTACCCATGTATAAATCTTTACCATTACTTTTCTCCTGCTAGCACAGTAATTGAAGTCGGTCATCATTGGGTTAACCTTCTAATCAAGAGTACGACCATCCAGTGTTCACCGTGGATACCTAATGGTGCAGCCATCCCGACCCACCATGGATATAGTCCATTGGTTTTGGCCATTTGGAAAACCTCGAGCACTATCATCCTAAGGACTCAAGAGGTCCTTGCATTGGTGACCAGCCAAATGCAAAAATTTGCCTGCTAGACTAATTCTCGAAATTGCTGATAAAGTACTCAATTATCATACTCACGATCCATACAAGTGACAATAACAATGATAAAAGCAATAAAGTTCATGGCCCATATACCAACTATGTACACTTATGGAAAAATGGTAAAGTGTCATGCCCAAGAGTAGTGAATTGTTAAATCATGACTCTTAATGCCTTTTAACAAAAATATACAACCAACATTCATGCTCTTTGGAAAACTAAGAATGTTTTGGAGAAGGAATAATGCATGTATAGTATAAAACGTTTGAACGATCCCAAAATAAATATAAAATCCATAGTAATAGCTTCTAAAAGGGTTTGTAGGGAACTCACCCGTAACGACTTCGAATGAGTTTGAGCTTCTTAAGACCCTTGGTCTAGATACAGACATATCATAAGGATAAATACAGTCTAGATTCCATGCTAACTCTATGGTAACTATAAAGTAAAAGGCCAAAAGCTCTATTACAATACAAGATGGCTAGCCCTAGTGAAATCAGACATAGGGTTGGAGGATTTAATATAATGGCTCATTTTGATCTTTAGAACAATTGTCTTAGTTGCAGTAAGATAAATCCAAAGAAAAATTCCCACGAAAGGTCATGTGCAACTAGAGTCATAGGTCACCATACAAAAGGAGTTAAGGTCACATGTTTAAGTAAAGAAACCATAAGCATTTAAGGTCTAGAAAAGAGTAAGAACTCACTAAGAGGTGCTGGGAAGAAGTTCGTGCCTAGGGTACCAAGGCTCGATAAAACAAATATATCACTATCTCTGGGTGGTCTATACCCATGAAATTGTTTCCTAATATTCCTAAGACTTAAGACTCTCCAACCATACAAGAATTCTTGCATTTCAATATCCCATTAACTTGTAAAATTTATGGAATATAGAGCTAAGACCATAATTGTACAAAAATTGGAARGGTTTAGTAAAACAGCTGCAACTCGGGTTCTAGGAAGCATTTTCAAACAATATTTATTTTGAAATGCTCCTAAGACACAAAGGAATCTAACCATATAAGAAAATTACTGCTTTGAAGCACGGAAAATTTGCAGATTTATCAAACCATTGAGGCAAGGCAGTTTTGAGCTTAAGCTGGCAAGGTTCAGTAATTTTTTTATATCTTAACTTCTATATGATGTTCTCTTACAAGATTTACTTCAAAATACTCCCAAGAAGTAAAGCTAACTACCCATGAAACTTTATTTGTAATTTGTTCCCAGTTAAACAGCAGAAAACTCAAAACAAGGGCTTACCATTTCTAGGCAGTAAAAGGCACTTATAATATTTAAAATGTGTCCGTAACTCAAGAATAACACTTTCCTTAATGTTAAGGAACACAATACTTCCAAGATGGCAAGAAAGATCAGCAGTTCAAACAATCCTAAGGCCAACTACCAAGCTAACAAACTCGGAATTCCAGTGAAGAAAAGTTTTAGTCACAATACTAAGGCACTAAACATCTCACCATCATCCCAAGCTAAAAAGTTCCAGATTATCTCAATTTAAAATAAAAGATTGAAGGCCATACCCAAAATCATAAAAGAGTTGAACCTATAAAGACAAGAGACTCAAGCTCTACAATCGGCTAAGGGAAAAATGGAGAAATGAAAAAGGATAGAAATATGGAAAAGGGGGGGGGGGGGGGGACAAAATGGATGAAACAAGGCGTAAGACTACCGTTCTTATATTCTAAGAAAAGTAAGTAAATTCCAGCCCTAAAGTACATTCTTTTACCCCCAACATTCAGATTGTAATCAAAACCAGCATTCACCTCAAGTGTAAGGAATAAAAAACGACACCACCCATCCTTAATCAACACTTCTATAGTCATACCTCCTCACCGAGCATTCAACTCATAACAAGATATCAAATAGTCCATTCCTATGACTAACAATCAGCCAACTATTAAAGTATGGGTTAGAAATCTAGTCAATAGAACCAAAGAAATTAGAATATTCAAGGAGGAAATGGTCCTTACTTGAAGCATCCATGTTATCACATCAAAGAACCATGAGATGATGGCCCATGTAGCTCCCTACAGGACACTGGTATTGCATGTAACCACAATTTGTAGTAGAATGGGGGGAGACAAGTAAATTCAGTGCAACAGTGAACAATAGATGAAAATGGGAGGTAAAATTKGGCCAAAGGGGATGAAGGAAAATCGGATTAACTCAGATTTTGGCTCTGTTAGCCAAAAAGGAACCAGACTGCTACTGCAGTTCTGCTTCAAGGAGGTAGACCGAAGGAGAAAAAAATGAGAGAGAGTCGTGAGATGCTTGAGGGAGCAGAAGAAATTCAAGAGACAAGAGCTGTCCTGGAAGAGAGAAAGTTGAGCTCGATGGAGTGAGAGATAAAGAGAAATTGAGAAGAAAACAAAATGAAAGGAAGAAAAGCAACGCATAGAATAAAAGAAAAACTTGGGGAAATAGCCCCATTGGGCACTTTGGTCAGCTTCCCATTGCATGCATGCAAGGTGGCCGGTCTTAGTTCCTTATTGACCAAATTCAAAGTGRAGGAAAAGATGAATTAGAGAGAAACTGAGGTCTTGTGGTGAAATTCCGAATTTTCCTCATTAATCCTRATTTCGACTAATCTAGTACCCTAGCTAYGACTCGATCCTAGAAAGTCAATTGTACCACATGCAAGAAATTTACTTACTAGCTAAAAGGGTGAAAAAGACATATAGTACACACACACACACACACACATATATATATACATATATATAACTAATTCTATAGATGGATTGATGGCTTTACATTGTTTTCCTTCAATAACACATTCATCCAATCACGACCCTTCAAAGTAGATACAGGACAAGGAACTTTTTTTATCTCTTCTTCTTCATAATTAGCTATCTCCGTCAAATTATCAATTTGCACAAGAGTATCTAATAGACAAGATCACATATGCAATTAGCTTTAAACGTGTAAGTATACACAGTTTATAAGTAATCTAAAGTGAACAGAGTATCGATCTAAGGAGGATTGATGGCTTAAGAGTAGTACTATGAACTCCAAACAAAATCAAGCGCTGGTTTGATTAATTACTACTAATAAAGTAAAATAAACTAAAATTATCTATTCACTAAAATAGGTTGATAAACTACAACAAAAGCCTTACACGAGATGATTAAGAGTCTTAACATGAATTAGAGTTAAGAATTCTAACATACTAAAGTTCAAGAATCATGCACAGCAATGCTACAACATCAATGTTGCAGCATCTCCTATAGCAAAGGTCTAGAAACATTAAAAATACAAATCGAGACATGTGATGACCTTATCACCCTTCAGTTTGTTAGTCATTGTTTCTATTTCACTAAGTTGGTTAACCTTTTGATGTGACCTAACTTAAGAAACCCAAATAAATATGCAAGTCTCTTATGGTTTTATGAGTTAAACATGTATGTCTATGGTGTTTACTAATGGCATGTCCTAAGATATCCAAAACTCATATATATTCAAGGACTCTACTACTTTAATGTTTTTTAAACTTTAACCTAGCTATCACATGCACTATTAATGGCCAATAAATAGTGATTGTATATCAATAAATATATTTGAATAAAGCATTAATAAAGAGCAAACCTTACAAAAAGCATTCAATAGAACATTTAAACATTAGCTTATCAAAACTCTAAAAATTAGTTCATGCTCTTAGATGCTAAAGAATACAAATACATCATATTCAAAGTCTCAAAATAACATTAAGAAATGGAAAACAAAGCCTAAAGAAGAGTTGGTGAAGCTCTTTGGTGAAGTTCCCATGGGTTCTTCTTGTATTTTCTTTTCTTGCTCCAAGCTTCCTCCTCTTTGGTCTTTTTCTCTTCTCTTCTTCTTCCTTGTGTGTGGCRACTTCATACTCTTTGTGTATGAATCTAAGATGAGTTAATGCCTCTTGGACCTTCTCTCAGAAGCTTTCTTTGAATGTTGCCCTAAGGTCTTGGGGAAAAGCAAGAAACTTGTCCAAGGCGGCTGTACGGTACAGCAGCTCTCAGAAGCTTTCTTTGAATGTTGCCCTAAGGTCTTGGGGAAAAGCAAGAAACTTGTCAAATTTTTATTACTTTGAGAAACTCACTTGTCCTTTTCGCTTTTTGCTTTGTGACTTTTGTCCTTTTTACTTTTTGGCTTCCCTAGATACTACTTTCCACATGGCATCACTCTATTTTCATTTGGCTTAGCTTCAAATTACCACTTCCTCCTTTATCCAAGATTTTCAATGTTGTAGCAGCAATGTTACAACAATGAACATTGCGCTTTGACTTTTTTCATCTTCATCAAGGAACTTCATAATTCGAACYTATAATTGCTTTCCTGCATAAAAAAAGACATTTTAATTCAATAAAATTCAATAATTCTATAATGTCATACTCTGATAAGAATAAAGTTACTTAATTGAATTTAGACAATGTTTAAGATAAAATAGCACAAAGTAGTATTTTAATACATCAAAGAGGGTAAGAATAGACACATAAATACTAGTAAAATCAATGAGTTTTCACCCAGACCAGCGTCAAAGCTGCAAATATACATTACAGGGGTCCTAATCCATTACCTGCTAAGTTAAAAGCAAATGCTACTGGCAGTGAGTTATCAAACTATTAAACGATTAGTAAGCCATCATTACAACAATTAAAATAAACTATTAAACAATTAGTAAGCCATCATTACAACAATTAAAATNATTAGTAAGCCATCATTACAACAATTAAAATAAACTATTAAACAATTAGTAAGCCATCATTACAACAATTAAAATTCATACTTTCTAATAAACGGATGAAAAATTGGCAATAAATCGAAATTTTAACAATGAAAAAAAACCACATGTTACATTCAGAACCATCACTTCCTCAATTGTTCTCAACATACAACAACACGTCAATGAAGACATATGCTAAACTAGCCGTAGATAATGGAATTAAATTCTTCTTGACGAAATTCATGTAGTGATAACATCAAAATCTGCCTCCATTTGTCACCGTAAAAATAAGGTCTAATCTTACAGAATTAGATCTAGTGAGACATGGGAATTCAACCTTCAAAGCGGCACACACATCAAGGATATCACAAACAATTTTTAAGACTGAGAAAGGCCAAGCATTCCTTGATTCTTTTCAGTTGTTCTTGATTTCCATGTTCTTCTCAAATGCATAATAGGCCCATTTGCACTACTACTTGTTCTTCTTCAATGGTATTCTTTTTTCTTTTTTTACTTATAGTGTCTCAATTACATGTTTTCCTATTGATGCCTCAAGGTGTATGTGCCATCTCCATTGCCACATGAATGATTATGGGCTATGAATCTGATTCACCACTTGCATTKCCAATGCTATCCTCTATACCAAGAAAAGGAACATATTGTCTTATTATATTGTGTTGTTCCTCAAGATCAATAACCTTCTCTTTTGTGGGTGGACGTGCATGCATTGTGAACCCCTACCAGGGTGTGCATTCGATTTTTAGTTCGATTTTCGATTTAACATCTCGATTTTAGTTCAATTTTTTGCAATTTTTTTTCAAAATCAAACCAAACTGAATTACTCATAAACCAAATTCTCGAAAAATTTGATTATGCTTGGTTTAAACCAAATTATTGATTTAACAAAAAAAAAAACATATTTAAGAAAGGGTGAAACCAAATTAAGAACATATTTGCAAATTAAAAAAATAAGAACAGATTTATAAATTAAAAATAATTATATATATTTTGATTTTTCGGCTTAACCGAATTAAGAAAGGGTGAAACCAAAAAACAAACCGATCTCTTAATTAGTTTATAAAATCAAACCCGAACCAAACCTAAAACATAAAAAATCGAACTGAATGGCTGAAATAGGTTCGATTTGATTTGGTTTTCCGGTGTAGACTGAATAATGCCTACCCCTAACTACCAAGAAAATGATGGTGCTTGGGCAGTCCATGTTTTCAAAGATGCTTTGATTTTGCTTTGATCTACCAAAGATTAGAGATGAAACAAGTCCCAAATAGCATATCAAAGGAACGAAACAATCAATAACAGCCTTGATCCATTGTTCCTATTGCCACGATTCTCCTTTTAATTGTGCATATTTCTAAAATCCAACTGGACCGATTTGGCTACACAACTAATTCATAAGAACATATTTTTCTTTCAATTTTTGGAATTTTTGCTTCAACTGTTCGATGGTTTGCTCTTCCCTCATTGCTCCAAAAATTCCACTCGTATCTCTTTCCACACTTCATAATTAAAACATCCCCAAATCCACTTACCAAAAGTATTCACCCTTTCAATTCCCCATGTTTCTCGTTTGGAGGGTCCCAAACCGCTAGGCTAAGCCATCATTTAAAATAAATTCAAAAAAAATCTCAAAAAATTGCAAAAAATTGTCTAATCTAATGACGACACAAGAAGAATATATCATAGAAAGCATATATGATTTCCAGTAGTTGAAAAGTAACAAAACTTACCTCAGACTTCCTTTTTCTATTTGCTTTCTCTTGGATATAAAAGTTTGAGCATGTTGATGATAAACGATCATCAAAAACAACTTGTGCGTTGTTCTATAATTAAATGAAAAAATCATTATTAAGGTTAACACATCTCAAACGCTAGTATAATAATAATGATTATATTAATTATAATAATAACAACATAAGATCTACAACGATATAAGATCATTATGCAAGTTAAGACATCTACAACGATATAATATCATTATACATAATGAAATAATGTGGATAGGATTGAGACAATATTATAGGTTCATTGCYGAATTAATAGTTAGAAATCAACTATGACACTTGATTGCATTCTAGGTGATCGAGTTAAGTGATTAATTAATATAAAATGATTGTTTAACTTAATATTGTTTGTCACTTATGCAATCATATGCGTCTCTCCTACCAAATTGTACAAAGAAAACATAACACAACAACAATATTCGCAATAAATACACGAGTGATTTTTTCTTCATATCTAAAATTAGTTTTAAATAAAAAGAAAATAATTTTTACATTTCAAGTTTGACATAATTTTTGTAAATATGGTTAGTCAAACATAAAGGCTTAATGGACKATTAAAATAATGAATAAATGTTTAATAGAAATAATAAATGACTATTATGAAACATATCTAAACCCAGATTCACAAATGAAACCCTAAAATATTTCCAAATTTGTCACACCCACAAACTAAATAGCTGAATAAATCCTCCATTCCAGAAATACATTTAGGAAATATGTAAATTTTGTAAATTTCTCATTTCTGCAAAAGTTGGAGCCAAGGGACCTTCCAAAGATGGTTGACAACTCTTTCCTCAAAGTGATGTTCTGTAAGTGTGGAATGCTCTCAAGACTTACAACAATGTCTTTTATGATGTATCAAAATAATCTTGAAAATTGATTTTATTTTCACTTTAGAATAGAAATAGTAGAGATTTTATTCAACTTTTGCATATAGKTTGCCTTTTGATSAAATTGTAAATCAAAACTGGTCTTGAAATTGTAATAATACAGACTTTTATAGAAGATGTAATTTCGATGGTTGAGATGGTGGAAATTTCTTTCAATTTTCACAGTTTCTATGTCATCGGTCATGTTTTATGTGAACTTATTAATTTGTGGCAAGGAAAAAAATTGCTTCATTGGGAATAACAAAACAAATGGCATTTTCATTTTAACCCGAGAAAGTTGCTACMCTCTACCCCAAGGTCCCAGTTGGTGTGCGAATTCTCACATAAATCAACATGAATTGCAAAAATGCCCTTGCCAACATATGACTGCAATACCAATTAACAATCCTCAACCTTAAAATTTTTATGGGTAAAGGGGAGTCAAATCTCCTCTCTCATACTTGTAACCTTCCATTTCTTAGAATCTTCAAAATTTTCTTTACGAAATGTCTTATATATTCCTTTTATKCRCAAAAATGTATTGTTTATTACCTTTTTCACAAGACATAATTATTTCATTTTTATTTTTTCTCTTTAATTTTATCAGTTATATTGTTTATATTCTAGCTGTCTATTGTTCCCTTCAGTTGTTTAACAATTGCACCAATCCTCAAGTCTCGGTCATCTATCATCTGATGTTCTGTCCGAATTAAACTTCTCTATTGGTTCTAAAATTTAWTTTTGTGTTCTTATTGCAAATGTGCTATTAGTAAGTCTCATAATTTCCTTTCAATTCCAATAATTTTCGTTTGCTAATTCTCCCTTTTTATATTCTTCATAGTAATATATGGCCTTAGCCTATTTTCTCAGCTTCTAGTTTTAAATGCTATGTGCTTTTCATCGATGAATGATGCAGTTACTATTGGGTTACCAAGGTAAAATGAAGTACTTAGCCATTTCAAAACGTTGATTGCAAAAATTCAAAATTCTCTTCAATATTACCATTAMGCTTGTTCAAAGTAATAATGGGATCAAATATGTCAATAATGCATTTTCGGAATATTGCAACACTTTGCGTATTTAACAAAGTTTTCATGCCTTAATATTGCAAAACAAAATGGACTTGCTAAAAGAAAACATTGACATATAGCCACTACGGCTCGTAACCTACTTCTCACTTATAGTGCTCCACACAGTTTTTGGGTTGAAATCATCCTAACATTCGTCCATATCATTAATCTTCTTCCTACTTCCATCCTCAATTAGGACACTCAAACTCRCCTATATAGTAATTCGTCATCATATTCATCTTTATGTGTCCTTATATGTGCTTGTTTTCCCTATCTTGGTTCCTATGTCTTGATCAAAATGTTCAATTGTAGTATAGATTGTATGTTCATCGACTATAGTCCTCGTAATAAGGTTTATTATTGCATAGATCCCACATTAGTCGTGTTTATGTGTTCAGGCATGTTATTTTTAACGAAACTTCGTCTCCTTTCAAATATTTGTAGGTACAAGTTTCAGGCCAGCAGAATTTGCAAAATTGTTGAGCTTATAGTCCTTTTCCATCCCTCAATTGAYAAATCTGTGGCCGACTAGCCAAATCTCCCAAATTATTGAAGTCTATCTCTTGTCATCTCAACATTCAACCATATCATCCTTATCACAATAAAAAGTCGAGCTTCTCATTCTTCAAACAATGATGTCGTCCAATCCAATTGAACCCATGTTACCTGAATCAGCCTTCTTGCCATCCAATCCAATCAAACAATGCATAAGTTGGAAGGGTTTTTACACGAATTGTACCTTCTACCACGTCCTCTAGCGGATAAGCTTCCTTTTGAGTCGTCCAAAAATACCCTAGCATTGGTCCTCTTCTTTTGTGGTCGTTCTGGCTAAGGTTGTTGCTGTGTGGTCATGGTTCCAGTAGCTTAGCAGTGAATTCTTTTTGCACAGGGCAATTTGTTACCTTGTGCCCAAACTTTCTGCAACTGAAACAAGCTCCAATTGTCCATCAACACTCGCTGTAGTACTTTTTCTCACGTTTCGCAGGGTTTGATCTGATTTGACAGTCCCATTTGCGATGGCCCTCTTATGATAAAGGTAGTGACCCCCTAACCACTCATGCTCCTGAGCTCGACCCTTCTATCACTGGTCTTGTACTTCGTACTTAGTTTGAATTGTTAAGAATGATATCTCTTGGCTCCTCTTTCTGTATCCTTTCTTGATATTTGCCTCAACTCGAATCCTCCTTTGGTATGCATCAACATAATAGTCGGAGGCCACTGTCGACAATTGGGCTTGCATCCTCACTGTTAAGCGCTCCTTGAACATCATCATCTTAAGCGCATTGTTCCCCATCACCTCAAGAACGAGCTTGCCCAACAAGCTGGACTTATGGRCGTACTTTGCTATGACATTTTTTTTGTCTGCTTCAAGTTGAAAAAGTCTTTTTGTTTCTCCATTCACAATGAGTTAGGAAAATAATGCTCCAGGAAAGCCCCATTGAAGGTGATTCATGTCAAAGGCTCTCCTTTAACCTAGTGTCGCGCCTTGCCATTAGATTTTTGTATCACAAACYAGGAACGGTATGATACCTCTCCTTGAACTCCCTCAGGCACCTCAAAATCCTAAAGTTCACTTCATATCCCTCAGCCATTTATGTACAAATTCCAAATCCACTCTTTCATTGAAAATGTGCCACGCTCGCTTTCTTCGTTCTCTCATAGTATGACGTTATGCTACCTTCTCCTTGCCCTTAAGGGTTTGCCCCATGGCTTGAAGGGTAGCTACCAGTTTTGGCACAATTGCTTGGGTAGCCTAAGTAGTGAGTGGTGGTGGGTGTGCATCCACCCCCTGAGAGGGCTGAGGATATGATTTCCTTGTCTGATTTGTTAGTGAAGTTCTCATCATTAGTGCTCTAGGCCTGTTTTGCTATGGATAGGCTCTACTCTCTTTTCACCATCTCATTTCCCTCGTTTTGTTTGACCATATGATAAACAATTACAATGCGTAAGAGACTAACCTCGATATGTTTTGGGTAAGGGATGAAAGGCAAGAGCTAAGATTGTGACTATAGCTAACATTATTGAATAAAAGTCACATAAAGACTGTTTATTTATTTCATAAGAGCAAAAATAGACAAATAGTTCAAATAGTTCCACAAAAGTGGAGTTAATGAGGTGTATTGAAGTTCTTTAAGCCCTTAAACTAAAAACTACACCATATCTTTAATTCCAAAACATGTAAGTGCTAGTAATAGGTAACTACTCTATTTGACTTCTAAGGGGACTCGATATTTGACCTTGTTAACAAATTTTCTTCGTTTGCAACATAAGGGACCTGCACGCACTAGTCCCATGAATGGTCAACGTATGCACTCTTGCAATACTCCACTTCCTTTAAGAGTTTCAGCTCTTGCGCTTCTACGTCTCTATTACTTCTCCTTGGCTCGTGCCTTTCAACTTCCAGCTTCATGTTTGTACTTCTTTGTCGCTTGAATTCTTGCTCTGCATGGTCTCCTTCATGTCCATGTCTATCCYGTTTCTTCTCAGCTTCTACCAAGTAATGAGCATAGCATCTCTAGTCCTTTAGAAGTTCCTCATTACACGTCTCAAGAGCTTCCACCATTTTCATCAAATTTGAACACTCAGTGAGGGGAACTATAGCTCCGTTCCTTCCTTTGCTAGAAAACAAATATTAATAGGACAAATTATCTATTATTAATAGACATAAACTCAATTAGTTAATAAATCATAAATAACAACACAACATTATGCTRAAACTAAACATAGATCGCCACCTCACTCGTGCACACTCCTAACCCCAAAATATTTCAATACTTAATGGTAACCAAATGATCTTAAAACTTAAATTCTGATACCACTAAATGTCACGTCCCGAAAGAGGTCTAAGCCCTACTCAAGATGTGGCACATCCATATTCTCCGAGATTTTCCTTACAGAATACGAGGCCTAAATACGAATTAAAACCTTCTAAAACTACAAATGAAATAATAATAAGTTGATAGTCGTTATGAGATGGAAACACATCCGCAATTGATAATATCCTAAAACAATTATAATGTAAAAGTCTAACATCAACAGCAACCTAAAATCAAACTACTCTTCGACCTCCAAACCTCAAGAACTCATACCCATACTTTGTCCTCTAATCCGACTCAAAAGCTTTATGCTTTGAAAAAGGAAAATTAAGGAGGAATGAATACACTTACTCAATAAGCAAACATAACCACGTACAYTGGGAGGTGAAAGAATTTGACACAAAAGAATAAATAATAAATAACACTCAAACTCCAAAATAATACACTTTAATTTAGAAATTAAAATAATAAAAATCATAATCAATTGATTCTCAAATATTATATTATATATACTATATATATATAATATATTATATATATATATTATTATTATATATATCAAATCAACCTTAAGTTTGAAAATAATTAAATTAGGTACACAATTAGGGTTCAAATCCTGAAATTCAGACTTAATGTACTCCTGCTAAGGTTAGCCAAGAATAATGGATTGTTTTAGTTGTTTATTCATGCTACCTAAATTCAATAATCAGAAATGGGAAATCTTCCCCCAAAGCCAAATCATAACCTTCCATAACCTTTAACTTTTATTTTCTTTATTTTCAATTAACTCTAAACAAATAATTTAAAATACTTATTTTCATGTCAAAAAGAATAACTAAAAAAGGGGATTATTCAAACCAAAGTAAATTTAGAAATACCTTTTATATTCACATATAGAGAAACTAAAATAAACATGGGATTACATTTGATATAGAGGACAACAATTTAAAAAAGATGGAAACGTAAAGCAATAGAAGATTAAAGTCAGAAACCAATTGCCACATGAACACCCATAAGAACTAGGAAAGACAACAACTGAGAAAAGTGAACACGGTGAAAAAAATCTTGCAAGAAAGAGTTTATATATATATAGTATATATATATGTATAAAAGATAAGTCCACCTAGTAGCTAATTCATAAGCTATGACAGAAAGGTACAGGGAAGGGAATGGGTTTCAGTAAGACCAAGATGCAAAAACTAAAAAGGTTGTGACTGGCAGATAAAAGGAAAGGCACAAGCTAATTAATTAATATACTCAAGGTGTCTGTCAGTAACAAAAAGGACAAAAGGAAAAGAATGACCTTGAGAAATCACTACGTCAAAAAGGGTCTATAGCAACRTATGATATACATCATGAAAAGTCCAAAAATTCATTGCCTTAGGCCTACAACAATGTTTTTGCGATAGTTGGTCAAAAGTCGCTATAGTCACAATCGTCTTAGGTTTTCCTAATGTTTGTAACAAATGTCAATACACCATTTATGACAACATTTAAGCATGCTTGATATAGATAGAATTTATCCCGATATTTGTAAAATATCCTATAGTCTTGTGGCCACATATGTTTGTAAGATGTGGCAACATATATAAATGTCGAGATAGAGTTTTGAGCCAACTTTTGCAAATCTTGTCTATAGCGTCCTATGCCTACACATGATAAGGATTTATGATGACGTAACTTGTGGGACAAGTTATATTARATGACTTTTGTAAACGTCCTACTACTGTTTGTGTGGCAACAATTGTAGGGAAGTTTGGCCAACATTTATAAAAGTTGGTAAAGTTTGTTTCCATTAACATTTATAAATGTCGAGTTATTAATATTCTCCCGACGTTTCCTAGTTATTGTTTAATGTGTTTTATGTCGACATTTATATATGTCACTATACAAATATTTTGTTAATACATGTATGAATCATCTTAATTATATTAGTCCTCATGTTTGTAAAACGTCGATAAATAAATTATCAATTTTAAAAGATAATAATAATTCAATATTATTTCAAAATAATGTTGAATTCTTATTTTTTAAATTTAATTAAATTACAATTTCAAATTAAATAATCTAATTAGGGTAGGACAAATAATTATGAAAAGAATTAATAATGAAAATAGGAAAAGTAAATTAAAGTGAACAGTAATTGTAATTTTATTATGTTGCAAAAAGGCAAATACAATATAATTGGCAATGAACCCTAATATAAAAAGAAGCTGCCATCCAATAAAGATCAAGACCAGTAGATGTAGTGTCATTTGTAAAAAAATGAAAAAACATGAATTCATAATTAAATGCAAGATTAATCAATGATAGTATTAAAATAAAAAACTTAGGATTGTTGTAGTTGACCATGGTAGTCAACTATGATAAATCTCACATTCTCTAGTTTCGTTTGCATTGTTAGTAGCATGCTTGAACTAAGGGTACTTCTAAATTCTCTCGCCTACAAATGAAATTTTATAGAAAATATTGTCARTAGAAAAGTTTCGTTTCTCTAATAGATAATATACATATTCAACTAAGTTGATCATGATTGAGTCGATCATGACYAAGTCGATCATGAGTAAGTCAAGCATGAGTTACTTACCGATTACGAAGGGTCAAAATRGAGCTCACACCAAACCAAGTATCAAAGATTGGTTGTGAGTGACTGCAAATCATTGGGTAAGAAGTTATTTTCATCCCACAACACATGGTAGTGTGTAGGTCGGCTAGTAAACTGTAATGAGAGATCCTTATTAGCTCTCTTAATAAAAAAGTAAATAAATTGATTTTAGAATAAAAATTGAACATATAAATATGTTCTGAGGTACATGTATTTAGCATGGCTTATTCTTAAGCATTCTCGAGGATGTGTTATTGTAAGAGCATTACATAGTTGATCAAAAGTATTTAATTACATTTCAATAACAGTTTCCTCATTGATCTTGAAAAGCTGTGTAGGTTCTTGCATCAGATTAGATGAAGACTGACAACTCTTTATCCTTATCACCATAAATTAATCAAAAGAAGATTATACTACAGTATTTATTCTCATGCAATAAACATTACAAATTTAATCAGATATATGATCAATGGGAAAGTGCTAAGCATATGTTTTTCTGTGTCCAAAAATCACATCTGGTTACAATTTTTTAGCAAAGATGAGATTTATTGAGATGTCTAGAAAATTCCTCATGACCACTAGATATAAATAATTTATATGGTTTTACTCATCCACAATTTTGAACCACGGATCTAGAACTCACTAGAAAYAAGACAATTCTAGACTTATATTGGATGCCCTAAGACTCCTAATAATTCTAAATTGAGACTTATGTGTYGAACAACTGGTAATTGTAAATTGACCACTTCACCTAGAAARCAATGCCTATCAAAGTTTTAATAGTAAACTTTATTTTTCCTTTTTTGTTCAACCAAAGTTAAGTTAAGGAGTTCCAGAGCATGAATTTAATTTCCAGGATCGTCTCATCTATGTATTCAACACTTCCCCCGCCAATTTCTTGAAGATATGCATGCGATACAATAAAGGCCCCCAGGAGAAACCAATGAAAAGCTGGGGTAGAGCCTCGGAGTCGGCCTAAGTGAAGATCAATAGTCGAAGGCTTAAGAGCAACCTGAAAATGGGAAAGCCGTGGAGTGGCACTCTCTACTCGTAGAAATCTGATAGGGGACCTACTCAAGAGACATGATCCATGTGCTGCCTACTCTTCCATTCCCAAACAGCTGACTATGCTTGTCTTTAACCAAAAAGTTCAGTCGTCCCATTCACCCTATTAGACCCCCTTCTTCGTCACTTCATCACACTCATAAGATTCCTATTATTAGCCATTATCCTTCATTAAGATTTGCAAGTGAGCTACAATATTCATATAGCTCTGTAAGTCTAAGTTTASCCACGTAGCATGAGTRTGCATATGTGTCGAGTGGGTGTGTATTTCAGTTATAATTTCTCATGATTTTTTGCATGGGTTTTACATTAGCATTTCTGGAATTTTGATCATGATATTATCATATAATATTTGTAGAGTTCTATGTTATATTCAGTAAATTATTACATGATAAGTCCTAGATTATTTAGAGTCTTGACATTAGCGTTTACCAGAACTTTTGCATGTCATAACAGCCTGATTTTTTGTATAACTGTGATCCACGGTTACAAGGCCATAGATTCTAGAAAGATTTTAGTTCAAGTTTCAGGTCAATTGAATGAGTACAACTCAAGTTATGAGTTAATCTTTGAAGAGTGGTCAATCTGGCCGATTAATCATGAATTGTGAGTTCATCATTATTTCTAAGATTTATTCAAAGTCCTAATTTTTGCATGACATTACATCTCAGCATGTTAGGAGCAGTTTGACACCAATTTTRTTCAAAACCACCTAGTATTTTGTGTGATATGACCGAAATATCACAACTTGTTTAGAAATTGATTTCCAAACCCTATCACCTCTAAACCCTAACTATTCTAACCTTTAATTTTAGCCTTGGGTATTTTTATTTATATATATATGTGTGTGTGTGTGTGTGTGTGTGTTGGATTTTCTAAGTTATGATTTGGGTGTGTGTTTATTAAGATTGATTGCCAAGGATATGTCTTGTGGATTATTCTTAGAAAATGATAGACAGTAGATTTACTGAGTAACCTGATACACAGGTCAGTTCCTCTAATGTTTCAAACTCTTAAAAATGTGTGATTTTTTTGGTGCACTCTACATAAAAATGATTTTCATTCGATTTGTAGAGCTATTAATACGTCCTGATTTTCTTACAAACGTACTCTGATTAGATTTTTCATTTCTGTATGCTTGAAAATGATTGTTCATCACAAAGTGTTTTCAAAATCTTCTCAATATGTTTTCTAAAAAATGTTATTTCAAAACTATCATTTTACGAAAATATCTCAATTTCTGAAAATTGAGAAAAATGTGTTTTCAAAAGCTTTCTTAAAACAGTTCAGGAAAAATACTTTTCGAAACTTGTGATCTCTATTTAAAAAAACTGTCAACTATTTTCAAAAAATCATTATGAGATCACCTTTTGATTGCTTGATTGAATTGACGGATTGTATTGAATAGTCAATGGATAAGCTCTGACTAACTAGTCCGACGGGCAAAATATTGTACTTGGCTGGTCCCCAGTACAAGTACGTCTTGAGCTAGTCTGGATGATAGTATCAGAGTAAGTCCACCCTTGGCCAATCCCTCTGATGCCAGTGGTAGACTAGGAATGCATTGGGCAGACATTGAGCCATGAGGTACCCAGGTTGAATTGTGGGCAATCACTCTCGGTTAGGAGGTTTAATCGGGGGGGTTGGCTTTTTTTTGCACCCTAGCTAGCAGTTACCATTAATATAAGTGTCATAAGGTAGAAAATCGTCTGCATACTTATGGAGGGATAAATCTGGTATTACTAGACCCTGCAMAGTTTTACTTTGAAGTTATTATTACTATTGTGTGTTTGTTTTCAAAACATTTCTATTCAAATACTTCATCTACCAAAGGTTTTCCAAAATGATTTCTTAAACCCTGAACTTATGTTTCTAAAATCACTCTGCACACACACAAAACTCACTGAGTTAGCACTCACAGATTTCTCTCTTTATAGTGACAGATGGAGATTTTGAGGCATCGGGCATTGGGGACGATCAGGATTGTCAAGTGCTAGATCAGCACTACTACTCTAAGGAGTCTGTGTCTGAGTATGCTTTTGTAGTTATACCTATAGAGTATAGTACTACCATTGCAATGTTATAGATAAGTTATTGTATTTTTCGCTGCCTTATTATAGATTGTGATCATTTCGAGGAATAGTACAAACCATTGAGAGGCAGGCGGTGACTCGTTCGGCCTAAGTAGCACCTAAGGGAAGATAGGGGCATCACACTTGCTTACCCAACAATGCTTGCATGCATGAAAAAGGAAATCCAATTCTTTGTGTTTTTAGGCTTTTATACAATATTTAAATCTTAAACATTCAACTAAAAAGGTAAGTAAATAATGTGTGATTGTATGGGAAATCGAAATACACCATTACGCACACAACTACGAAGGTTTCTATACATTATCTAAATCTTAATCATTCAATCGAAAAGGTAAGTATATCAAAAAAATTAAGTAAGTAAATTAAAATATACATTATCTAAATCTTAAAAATTCAATTGAAAATGTAAGTATATCCAAAAATTAAGTAAATCAAATTCTCCTTAATTTAACCCAGAATTAGGTAAATTCATCTTTTGTCTTCGTCTACCCCACTGAAAAAAAACCTGAATTGAGTCCCCAATTCAATTCCCCTTTTCCATCCATATATATCATCCACTCGAACCTGCAACATTGCAAATCTTACTCAATACCTTTGCTCGACCATACTGCCTATACTCAGGTATCATCGACAACAATGACTATGGCTTGCACTAAGATACAATCTCACAAGCTTCCCAGAACACCAACTGCCGAAAACATTGAAGCTCTGAGGGAGACCATCCTTTTCGAATGGGATGAAAATCCAAAAAATTGAAAAGGAATGCTACAGCAAACTCAAAGCAATTCCTGTGCAAACTATTAAGAGAGATTCGGTAATGAATTTCATTACAAAGAAGTTATCCATGGTAAGGTGCTGAATTTTGATTAGTTATAGCTTCCATTACTGAAACAATTACTTAAATATCAAGCGTTGGATAATTTATTTTTCATATGACTTGTGTTATGAGAAAGTAATTASATTGTTTTATTGAAATATATGGAATGAGTGTGATGAGAACATGAATCTAGTGATTAACTCTTGGATAAAGGGGTTAAAAATTAGGTTGGATGCAGAGACTATTAATGAAATTTTTGGCATAGCTTATCGTTGCTTTTACATTAATGAAGCTGGTGAGTATGATAGTAATACAGTAGGTATTACTAAGGGAGAGAACTATACAAATTTCTTTATGGCATCCRACAAAAGTTAATTTGAATGGTATGGATCTCAGTGTGAGATTTGCAGCTCTCATTGTTGATCAATTTGTTCAATATCGATTGGGAAAGAAAATATAGTAAGTGATCGAGTTCGTACTTCTATATTAGGTAAGAGTTCTTCGAGACTAGAACCATTCAAAGAATAAGATCAAAGAACAAGAAGCCGCAAGAAAATTCTGACAGTCTTGATGATGATGGGTTGAACATGGCAATGAGAATGGCAATAACGCCAAATCTGCATCTATGTTTTCCAAGCTTAATGCAATTGAGGAAGGTGTGTTGAAGATTGGGGGGGAGGTTAAGAAGATGGAAAGCAGAAAAAAATTTCTAAGACAACTTTCAAGAAGTTCAAAGAGAAAGTGAATCAAATTTTCAAAGAAATTAAAGAGATGATCAAGCAATCATTCAGCGGAGATAAAAGCCCTTAATTATTGAGAGAATACTCCATATTTGAATGGAGAATAAAAGAAAGTAGCTGAAAATGGAGTTCACTTTATGCATGATGCCTTCCTTCATCGAACAATATTTGTTTTATGAATGGCGTTTATTTATTGATTTTTGTGGATGATATTTGTTTCATTGATGGTTTTTGTTATGTAACTATTTGTGAAAAAAATCAACTATGTAAATTTTATTTTGTTAGGAAATAAGATCTTTAACGATTAATGAAAACAATCTATTCAAACCATATGTGACATCCATAGTCCACTACAGTAGACATTTATATCATAATAACTTGTACCAACTAAAAAATATTAGGGGTGGAGCTGACGTGAGCCCAATGAGGGCATTGGAGGATCATAGTGGGTTAAAAGAAAAATAAAATTGGTAGATCCATAAAATTGGACTGATCATGTGCAAGCTAAAAATACAAATCATAAAATTGGACTGATCCATAATTTGATTTTTTAAACAAATTTATAGGTAGGCTCAACATGTGTGGGTTGAGCATGTTTGGGCTATAAAAAGTCAAAGTAAGAATGAAAGCGTATAATAATCCATAATGGCATACCCAACAAGTATCATCGACTATGATATAAAGATAATATTAATATTGTGAATCAAAATAAATTATAAAACTATATTATATATGTATGCCAACATAGGATGAATTGTTGTCAATAAAGGTCGTCTAATATCATGATTTCTAACTTCCTTTAATGCCAATATATATTAAATGTSGGCATAATTTATGTTTATGGCAAACWTAATGCAAATATCGTTCAAAAATGTCGCGTCTCAAGTCAACCTAGAACGACATGTTATRTATGTTGTCCAAATGTCATCTTATCTTGTGTTTAGGCTACTAAAGGTAAAATCATCTAACATCGYGATTTCTTACAACTTTKAATGTCAATATATATAAAACATTGGAATAACATAGTTTTTTCCAACATAGAGTGCAAATGTCATTCTAAAATATCATCTCAGTTCCACATAGAATGACTTTTGATTAAAATCGTCCAAATGTCGTATTATCAAGTGCTCAGGCGACTAAAGAAAAATGTCATCAGCCTATGTCGCTTCAAATGATATTTTATTACGATATTCTCACTGACRTATATAAAATGTTGGGAGATATTRTTTTTATGCCAACACATTATGTTGCAAATGTCATTAAGAAATATCGTTGCAAGTCCACATATAATATCTTTCGTGCAAATACTGCCACATATGTCACTGTACATAGTATTATGTTGACGCATAGATAAATGTTGTTTGCATATGTCATCTTATGTATGTATATCACGATATTTGATCTAAACGTTGACATAGATCATTAAATAAGGCCTATGGCAACATTTGTTGAAAACGTCGCAATATATATGTTATCATAGACCTTTTTTGACATAGTAAAGACTAATTTTTGTGCAAAGCTCAAGGTCATATATGGTGAGAGACCAAAGGCAGTCAGATAGAGTGAAAATGTAAGGAGGCCCACAATCAATTCAAGTTCCATAATTCAACTTGGAGATTTAGAACACTAACCAACAAAGGCATACAGCACAATCATATTTACACCAAGAGAACAGTAGAAGAACACTCTCACAAGACCTTCGTGTTGGCAATAAAAAAACATGAAACCAAAAGAAGACGCAGAGGCTCTATAAGGCATAACATTCACACAAGTAGTAGTGTAAATAATCATTCACATKCCTAATTAATAATGGAATAATCGAAGCAACCAAAACTCAAGCATGTCAAACCATATCCACACATTTTTCAGATAACTAAATCAATTCCAAAACTCAATTAAAGAATATCCAAGAATGAGGGGTTTATATCCACTTACTTTAGTCGTAGTTGAATATTAGAAATCTATTTCAGACAATCACTTCCCTGATTCGATGGACTGACAAGTGGCAAGAACATCTCTTTTTTCTAAACTTTAGTGTTCCCTTTGAAGGTCTCCAGAAAGCGTTTACAAAGGTCACAAACTGGACGTGAGAGATTTGATGAACTTTTAATTTTCAATCATCCTTAATATCCATATTTCATGTGAGCGTGAATACTCAATATTTAACCTACTAATTATTTATTATTATATATTATATTATTATATTATGTTATCAGTAGTAGTATTCTTAGTATTAGTATCCACTTTTTATTATTTATTATTATTATTATTATTATCCCTTTTAACCCCCAACTACTCAAATATTACAATTAACCCAATACTAGGATTGTACATTTATCGATCCCTTTAGGGCAAACATGCCTGTAAACTTTACAAGGCATTATACGATCTCAAGCAAGGTCCATGTGCTTTGTTCCARCACATTATATCAATCCCCATCTTATCTGTCTTCATTAAAAATGTGGACGATCCTTCCCTCTTTATTTCTCACCACGCTATTCAAATATTTTACTTCCTCTTATATGTTGATGACATAATGGTTATGCCAGTGATCATAAGCTTCTGCAAAATTGCGCTCATGAGTTTTACATTAAAGATCTTAGCCTTTTCTAGTCTTTTGTTTTCAGCAGCCTACTGAGTCTGAATATCGGGCTCTTTCTCGTGCCAGCACTAAGACTAACTAGTTAGCCTTCCCACTCGATAAACTTGGAGCTCATAAGCATTTCCATRTCTTCTCCAGTGTGACAATTTARGGGCAACGCTCATGGCCCCTTTCATGCACTCACCAAACACATCTAACTAGATTACCATTTTGTTCTTGAGGAAGTTGCTGGTAGTAGTCATTGTGTTTACTATACCCCATAAGTTGATCAGTAGGTTGACTTTCTTACCAAGCCTCTCCATAAGCATTGTCATTCTCTTCTTGCTTTCAAACATATCTGTCAAGGACTATCCAATTTGTGGGAGGTTTTGAAAGCAATTTCACGAAAACTAGCAAAATATTCAAACCACAAAACTAATCAGGCCATCACAAGCCTAGCTTTGTTTGAATTTTAATTTAGCTAAAGTTTTGGATCAATTTTTATTTTATAATTGCACTAATTTATTATGTTTGTAAATGACTCTKACAATTATGCCTAGACTTAGGACTCATTCGATAAAATTGAAGTATGACAATTGATATCTGAAGGTTGYGCTATGAACACTAATATTTGAATACTAGAATTTGAAAAGTAATTCTACATTTCCCATTTCTCTTACACCCACGCACCCAAACCTCTCCCCTTTTGCTATTTTGTTTGTATTTTGATCATATGTATCCAATAAGCTAGGGCATTTGGTTTGAAGAAATCACAATTTATTCCATGCAAACTCCTTTTGTAGACCACATGCCTCTTTTGCTTCTATTATCTTACATTTCTGTCTTTTTTTCTTAGGATAGGGATAATCCCTACTAGAAAATTTGATATCTCTATTTTGGGAAGGATGGAAGATGTATGAAGATTTGGGTAACTAGATAGATATTCGGTACCAACTTTGAAGAAGAATTAAAAAAAAACTGACAATGGTCTCCCCTTTCAAGTTCAAAGCTTTCAAGCTAAGATCTTGAACATTTAGTTCCCAAGTACTACAAAATTATTCAATTTACTAACTTTGGTTAAGATAAATTTGTGATTTGTTATTCTGYTTTTTGTGATTATGTTAAATCTTATGAACTTGCATCCTCTTCCTAATTTCATTTTCTTTGGATTTTGCAATTAATRGGTCTCTCTATTTTATTGTAGATAGTATTTTCTTGAATTTAGTTTTGTTCATATATAGGTTTAGCTTGTGYGAAGTCAAGAAAACGTAAATCTTAGGGAACTTTTGTTTTGACAAAGAATGATTGACCCGGTCACCTCTGGATTAGACTTGTTAAGGGCTGTTTGATTCTTGGTCTTTGAAACTTTGTAATTGATGTCTGAATCTTAGAAATTGAAAATGAAATATCACTTCATAATTGTTACTTCTTATTTCATGATACTCGTGAACATTTAACATTAATCTAGAAGAGTTATTCKAGGGYTACATAAAGTTAGGTAATCTCATGACTTGTTGCTCGCTTTATTGGCATGCCCATGTTCTATTCATTTTCTACTATTCTGCTTGCCTTTTGCCTTTACTTTTTCTACTTTTTCCCCTTTGGAAGCGGGATATACTCTGCGCGAATCTTTAATTGAGTGGTGTAAGAACATATATTTTTGAATTTATATCATATGAACAAAATTGCTAGTATGCTCAAAATGGWTCTCATTATGCCCACATTCGTGCCTTAATATAGCCTGCAAATTTATCTTTGTTATATACTTAATAGGATATATATTTAATATTTTTTGCRAGTATATTATTGATATATTTCTGAATAGTTAAATTAAATACATAACAACATAAGTTTATGTAACACCCCGAAATTYACTTTTATGAATTTTTGTTTAATCTCGTGAAATTGTGCCAACTAGGGTTGGACATTTTATATGTGGTCAATATTTTTTTTAAATCGTATGTTTAATAGGTGCTAAAATATTGTCCATATTGAATAAGAATTATCGTTAGTTAAAGGCTAGACTCGTGGGCCTACTTATTTATTAGTCCAAAGTTTGGCTTTTTATTGAAGGAAAGCCCGTTATATTAAATTTACGAATTTTGGGTTAGATTTGGATATGAAGGCCCGAAGGATTTGGATTACGGCCCAAAATATAAATTTAAAAAAAAAAAGAGAAAGAAAGAAGGTGAACTGCTACTCCGTTAAAGAATACAACAAAGAAGGTTTCTCTGAAAGATGAAAGCAATGAGGTTGCCTACTTATTTATTAGTCCAAAGTTTGGCTTTTTATTGAAGGAAAGCCCGTTATATTAGATTTACGAATTTTGGGTTAGATTTGGATATGAAGGCCCGAAGGATTTGGATTATGGCCCAAAATATAAATTTAAAAAAAGAAGAGAAAGAAAATATATAAGGAAATAAAAAGAAAGGAAAAGAAAAGAAAAGAAAAAGAAAAAGCCCTAGAACCATCTTCTTCTTCCTTTCGCCGCCGCCGCCGCTGCCGCCATTCTCTCTCTGCTAGACCTGACGCTGCTCGTAGTGGTTTTCATAGCTTCTCCTTCTCTTTCCTTTCCTCCACAACCGGCGCTTGAAGTGGCCACTGTGCCACAGTTTGCGATCGATCATCCACAGTTTGCGATCGGTCATCGCAGCGCGTCGCTACTCGAATGCCACCGCCCAAGGCGGCACACGGAGATCGCCTGCTGGTCCCTTCTCCGATTCGCCTTCTCGGCTCCTCGGACCTCGCCAGCGTCGACCCAACCATTTCGATCCGTGCGATTCATGCTAGCCCCGAAAACGGTTCGCCATGTGCCGCCTCAGACTCGCTGACGTTTCAGCCAGAAACAACCCGCGTCTAACCGATCCGTGGTCGTCGTTTTGACTTCTCTTGTCATTGCCCTGCCTCGCATGCGCGGTTGGTTCCCCACGCCGTCAACAGGCAGACACGCGGGAGCTTTGAGCAGAAACTGGTTTTCTTTCCGTCGGCACAGCGTCGAAGCAGAAACGCTAAGGTTGGTTCGGTGGCGTCATACGGCTGTTGTCGTGGGCCAAGGATCCTACTCCTTTGGCGACCGCAGCAGTGGCCAGCGCCAATGCTTGCCCAGGCAACGCGACAGCGCCCGGCGCGACGCCCAAGCATCCGCATGAGCAAAGCCAGGCGCCCAGCGCAACGAGCCCAGGCCGTCCAGTGAGTGATGCCCAACGCGCACAGTGCCGTGACGCCCGACGTTCCATGCCCGACGGCTCAGGCGCCATCGACGCCCCTAGGACCATTGTGAGCGTCCCTTTGACATATGATTGGGAAACCATTTACACGCTCAACATCCGGAATACTCGTGAATGTGAGGTGAAACGCTAACATTTAATATTAAAATTGTAATGACCTGTAATAAATTATACCTTGACGTGGAATCCGCGGAGAATATAGCTATAGGTAGGTATACCCGAAGCCGAAGGAATCGAAATGTTACCCTTAAAAACGTAATGTATATCGATTATATGAGAACTAAATTGGGGATTTATAAATTTATAAAAGACATTTTTGGATTAACAGCATAATAACTTAAGTTGAACAAGATCGAAATAAGTAGACCCTCCTTTCTAATCACTAGGTCATTTCAAGGCCTTACGTTTGAGATCAATTTGAAGCGAGTCCACTTCGCGCAACTTAAGTAAGAAACTCGTTAACGTACAAGGACTTCGGGGTAGTAATCTTCTCCATTCATGATCATTTATAAATAAACGAATTTGAAATGCTTTTAATTGTTGCAAATATGTGTTGGTGGAAATTCTTATGTTGATGTGTGGAATTGCTGACCGAAAGTGATTGGTTAGTATTTCAGTAGTACTTTATGTTAAAAGAAATTGCATGTTGTGATTTCATTCATGTATTATATTGAAGTTATCTTATCTAAGATTGTATGCGTTTCCATGTCATGAGCATGTTAGTTAGAAGTTTACATCACATTTTGGCATGAGCCGTTCACGCATTTAGGAAGTTAACGGTTAGAAGAATGGGATTTTGAGGAAAAAGGTTAAAGTTTTGAACAATTGGTTTTTATTAAAGTTTTAAGAAAGGAAGTGTAATACTAGCACCAAAAGATGCGAGTGGGAAAATGGGGCGTGGAGGGACCGGCGCCACCACCCTACCCTCTTGGAAGGTAAGGTAAGAGTGGCAATGTTTAACCCTTGGACGATGGAAGAACTGGGAAAAAAAACTTTTTTTTGTATGTTTTAACTGCTTTTGCGGTTCTACGGTAGAATGGAATCGGGTTACCAAAGTAACTATGGCCACTGCATGCTATTGTGGTAGGCGTTAACTCAGTAAGCTCGCGAACGAATGAAAGAAATGAACAACATTCATTACAGAAGATGAGAAGTTTAATGTGTTTAAAAAGGGATGTTTGGAAAGTTTCATTGAAAATGAGGTAACTTGAATTTTCAATATGTAGGACATGTTCTTGCATTCATGATAAAGGTTATTTACTGGCTTAGCCTTTGTTGTTATGTTTTCCTTGCAAATGATATATACCAGATTGTGTTTTGCCAGAAAGTTGCTGTGACGACTGTATATGTGTAAAACTGTGTTGTTTTGTTGAAGATGATATCTAAATGTTTTAACATTCTTTGAAGTTTCTTTTGATTTTTCATTATTTGAATAGTTTGGAAAGATTTTGTCATGTAATTGTGTTGGTGTGTGTTTAAAGTTTATGGTCTGTGTGGAGTGATGGTTCCCCCGTGGTTTTAGTAGTTTTGTTGTGTGTTCTTGTGTGTTTTATTTATTTATAACTTTATTTGGATTGTATCCACTCGCGATCCTTGAATTTTATTGTATTGTGCTTTATTGAGCTTCAATGATACTTGTTATAACTCTCTTTTT
>MEJB01000083.1:178780-242293 GCA_001752375.1 Rhazya stricta
GTTTGGAAAGACTTCCACTGTATTTCTATTTTGAATAATTGTTAAGTTGGTGAGGGTTTGTTAAAGTTTATTTTTGAAATGGATAGTTGTTTGTTTTGGAACGGAAATGATGTGGCATTCCCAGCTTAGGACTGTTCCTAATCTGGGGGTGTTACAGTTTAAGTTTTGAAGGGACTCCGAGTTATTCTTGTATGAGAAGTCCTTATCTATTTATAACTTGTATTTTGATTGTATCACTCGCATCCTTGAATTTTATGCTATTTGTTCTTTTGAGCTCTCAATATACTTRTTTCAGCCTTTTTTTGAACTATAATTCTRCTTGTTYATGCATCATGGCCATCCCTTATTACTTGCTTATGTATTAACTATAGTTTGAAATTATTTTTTAAGATTTGTTCATGTGTACTTCCATTGGAAATAATAATATGGATAAACGTTAGATGAAGTTACCTAAAACGAGCAAAAGATATAGGAAAAGATTGCAAGTCTTTCTTGAATTTGCATTCTCTGACTCAAGTATAGATGGAACAATATTATGCCCATACAGAGTGTATGAAAATGGCATAAGCTTGAGAAGGAAAATGTAGAAGTTCATTTGAGATGTTACAGATTCATTAARGATTACACCCAATGGATAGCTCATGGAGAACGGGCTTTTCGTAATGAGACAAGTGCAGTACCTAATGCCTCTTGCAGTTATTCTAGTTATGTTGATAATATAGAAGAATGCATGATACATTTGGAATTCAAAATGAAGATGTTATCATGGAGGATAATACAAACTTTGGGGTTGAGTAACCAAACTTTGAAGCTAAGAAATTCTATACATTACTTGATGAATCCAACAAGAACTATATCCCGGATGCGAAAAGGTTCCTAATTAGCTCTCCTTTTTAATTCATCTACTTCTTTTGAAATGTCTAGGAAAAATGTTTGACAAGATCTTTGTCATGCTATTTGATCTTCTAAGAGAGGCATTAGAAGTGGAGTTGCTAAAGTCATTTTATAAGGAAAAGAAGTCATAAAACATCTAGAATTGGGAAATGAGAAATCTGATACTTGTCCCAATGATTGTACCTTGTATTGGGGTGACCACCAGTAGTCTCCAGTGTGCAAAATTTGTTATGAAACATGGCTRTTACATCAAAAGATGATCAAACTGATGGGAGGAGAAGGAGTGCGAAAAAGGCTATGAGCACTTCCCTTTGAAGTCCAGGTTACAATGCCTATTTATGTCTTGTAAAATTTTAGTAATATGCGATGGCATGAGGAAGGTCGCACCAAGGATGGGTATATCAGACATCCAATGCGACATGACAATATTTTGACAATAAGTATTCAAAATTTGGTAAAGAATTGCATAATTTGAGATTGGGGTTAGCATATGATGGGTTTAACCCTTTCAAGCATTTGAGTATATCTCATAGTACGTGGCCCCTAATCCTTATGCCATATAATTTGCCACCATRGATGTACATGAAACAATCATACTTCATGTTGTCATTGCTTATCCTCGGTACCTCATCTCCTAGAAATAAATTAATATTTATTTACAGTCACTACTTGTAGAATTAAAACAGTTGTGGTATGATGGTGTGAATACATACAATGCATCATCTAAGCAGAATTTTCAGACGCGGACTACCTTATTATGGACTAGCAGTGACTTTCCAGCTTATGCAACGTTACCTAGTTAGAGCACTAAAAAAGAGTTTCCATGCCCAGATTATCGATAGAATACATGTTCTAAGTGGCTAAAGCATGGAGGAAAGCAATTCTATATGAGTCATCGTCGATTTCTGGAAAAACAAATCATCCATTTCCAGATGATTTAAAATTTTTTGATGGTATAAAGGAACATAGAGACCCTTCCTAGAGTGGTAGGTTTGAGCACATGAAGTCAATTGGAAGGTTTTGACATTAAGTTTGGCAAACTAGTTTCTGACAATCTAAAATACCATTCAATTTGAAAAAGAATAGCATTCTTTTTCCAAATTTCCATATTGGAAGGATAATTTAGTTCCTCATAAACTTGATGCCATGCACATTACAAAGAATGTCTGCAAGAGAGTTGTTAATTGTTTGACGAATTTAGATAAAAATAATACTACAAAACAAGACAAGACCTATAAGAAATAAGTCTCAGAGCAGAATTCACCTTGTAGAAGATGAATCAAGTAAAATAGCTATACCTCCAAGTTGCTACATGTTTAGTAAGAAGGAAAAAGAGATGTTCTATTCTCCTCTTAAAAGGTTGAAGGTTCCAAACAGTTATGCATCAAATACGTCAAGGTGTGTTCAATTAAAGCCTCTAAAGATTCTTGGACTTAAGAGTCATGATTATCACATTTTAATGTTGCAACTACCACCATTATCGTTGAGAAAAACCTTAAAGAAAGAGGTTCAAGCTACTTTAATGAAGTTGAGTCGATATTTTAGGGAATTATGTTCTAAAGTTCTTGAACTTTAGAAACTTGTTCAATTAGAGAAAGACGTTGCTCTTATACTTTGTCAGTTGGAGAAGTTGTTTCCACCATCTTTCTTTGATCTAATGGTACATCTTTGTGTTTGTTTGGCTACTGAGTTAAAATTAGCTGGACCAGTATTCTATCGCTGGATGTATCCGATAGAGAGTTAGCAAATTTGTTTCTCATTGTATAAGATTGTCTCTTAATATTCTTAAAAATCCTACTAATTCTCAAAAATCCTTCTAATTCTTGTGGAATTTTGTTAGGTATCTATGCACTTTGAGTTATATATCCGTAATAGAGGAAAGCCAGAAGGCTCCATTGTTGAGGGTTATTTGACAAAAGAGTGAATTGGCATTTTGTTCTCTTTACTTTTCGATGAAGTTGAAACAAGATATAATTGTGTTAGCAAAAATGATGATGATGTAATTGAAAGAATAGTTTAGATGTTTTTTTTCATCTTCTACTCATCCATTTGGAGAAGTTGCAACGTCACTTGATGATAAAATATTAACAAAGGGACATCAACATGTTTCGTTCAATTGTGATAGTCAAACTATACATTAAGTACTTATATTTCTTTTATCGCACTAAAATATTTTCCCAAAGGAATTCTTATACATGCCTAGCTTAATTTGTAGATAATACCTGTATGAAGAGAGAAAATCCTCAAGCTTCAAAGCATGAAGTTGAGCATAGCGAAACATTTTCCCTATAGTTTTCTATCCATAAGTATAGATGACTAAATTATTCTACTAGCCTYTTTTATTTGTTATATTAAATTCTAAATGTGTTACCTTTTTTAGGTTGGGGATTTAGCAATGCTAGATGAAGATCTAATAATGACTTATTTGAAGTTTCTTGCTAAGGGTCGAACTTCTATTGGTAAAAAGTATAAAAGATGTTTGGTAAATGATTTTAGGTTTTATTCAAGAAGGTTGGAAAAGAAAATGAAAACTCAAAATAGTGGGTTATTGTCAATGCAACTCTTTCAAGTTTTTCAAGTGCTAAAGATAAAAATCCTACTTYTAGAGAAATRGTGTAGTATGGTGTATTAAAAGATATTATTGAACTCCATTACACTGGGGATCAAAAAGTTGTCTTATTTGAATGTGATTGGGTTTCCAAAGGATCAAGGTTGAAGCAATATAAAGATGGGTTTCGCAATAATTAATTTTATGAATGTGAAGCGCCATAATGAGCCATTTATTGTTGCTTCACAAGCAAAGCAAGTGTTTTATGTTGAAGATCAATTTCAAAAARGGCGTCATGTTGCTATCTACACACAAGCTGGAGATATTTATGACATGAATCATTTAGATAAGATTGATATGTGCTTACAGGATTTCGAATTGAATAGTCATGTCGTAATGATTATCATTGATTCTTGAAGTAATATGAACTATAAAAGATGGTTAGAGTTTTAGCTGAAATTAGACATTGTTATAATTTTTGTTGTTTAAACATATTTTGATCTTAATGTTTTCTAGTCATATTACAATRAACATATATTAATTTCTAAATAAACATATCTTCTTATCTACCCCTATATGAAGTTGTTTCTCCCATTACATATTTATTAATTATCTAAATTTTTGTCCCATTTTTTTTATTCAGGTATGGCTCCAAGGACTAGAAGAAGAAAAGGCAGTCATGATGTGATAAGTAAACAAGCAAATGCACATAAAGCACATAGGTTTAACCCCATTTTAGTGAACAATTTTTTTCTTTTGTTATGATGTGTTGTACCTATTGAGCTATTCATCTTTCTTTTTTCGTTTTCCTTTTTTTTTTTCCTGTTACTTTTAATCCCATATCTCCTTTGATCATCATATTCTAAATGTAAAATGATTATTCTCAAAGTTATTTTTTAGCATTCTGTTTCAGATACTTTACCCTATTGTAAGTTAAACAGATTGCTAACTATTAGTTAAATAGAGAAAGCTAAACTAGAAAAGTTGTTGTAAAAAAACAAAGACTTATATTTTTAGTGCTTTCTTATTTTCTTTTTTCTTTTTATTGTTGAATGACATATTGAGATAGTAGCATTGCACAAAGTTGTCTTAAGTATCATTAATCTTTATGGAAAAAGTTAACTAGAATTTGCATAGAAAAACAAAGAAGGTCAGTTGTTCACTTTCATTATTAAGGCAACATCAATCTCTTGTAAATGGTTTAACATTGGTTGTTTTAGTATCTTTAATTTAATTTACTTTCTAAGTATGAAGTATGTTTTATGTTTATTGCTATCTCGTCAATTATCTTTTAGTTCATTGACCTTTACGCCTACTTATTTATGGAATTTTTGTAACAAATCTAACCTTTTGCATTTATTCAAGAAACTAACTTATATATTTTTATATTTATCTTAAGTTCTTTCTAATCCTTAATAAAGCTTTAGATAATGAAAATTGTTCTCCTGAAGTTGCAAAGAGAAGAAGAGGACTGACGCATATGCCTAATGTAATTCCTGAGATTCCTTTTTATGGATTTTTATTCGATCGTGTGAATTTGCGTGCCAACTACGGTTGGATAATTTTCTATATGGTTAATGTTTTATTTGTACGTTAATAAGTGCAGAATTATCGTATTTGTCGGATTAGGGTCCTTGGTTGGTTAGAGGCTCGACTTGTTGGGCTTACTCATTTTCATTTAGAAAACTAGAATTTTTATCGAAAGAAAGCCCGTTAAATTTAATTTAATGAATTGGATTAATTATGGATGGGAAGGCCCGAAAAATTTGGGACAGGGCCCAAGTTTAAAAAAAAAAGATAGAAACGCTAGAATCCTCTTCTTCTTCCTCTTCTCCATTGCCGTCGCCACCGCCCAAACCCTAACCCACCCTACCCACCTCATTCTTCTTCTCTTCTAGCTGTCGCCATCTGGGACTGCCGCTGCCCGTTGATTGCCCTTCATCCTTTTCACACGGCTATTCCTTGAAGATCCACCATCTCTTGGTTGTTGTCTCCATCGCTGTGCTTGAGATCGTCCAGATCCAAGCCCCGCGACACAGCCTAACTGCRCGACCCACTGCTCTGTTCCTCCCGTGCCTGAGGTTGCCCGTCCTCCGCTAACCGAGATCGCTAACCACTTGTTCGTGTCACCACGGGTTGCCTAGATMTGCGTTACTGGAGCTGCTGGCTTCCAGATTTGCTTGCCAGTTGGCAACCATCATCTGTCCTCGGTTGTTGCTCACAGCTTCTTGTTATGTTGTGGCGGGTTGCTACGCTCCAGAGGCACGTGATCCGCGTCTACTGGAAATCTTCTTCTTCTTCTTCTTCTTCTTCTTCTTCTTCTCTGCTCAACAGTGTTGCCAGGAAAGAGGACAACAGTGCTCGGCCGCTCGACGTAGCGGAGCTGTTCAGATCTGTTCTCCCTTGACCAGATCTGTGTGTGTCGTGTCCTCTATCGCACGGCTAGCCAGCTTCTTACCGGCCGATGCTCTGCCCAAATTCGATCACCATCGACCATTCGCCTGAAAAGCTTGAACTCTACTGGCTGTTGCCAGCTTCCAGGAAACAGCAAGCACCCAAGCGCTTTGTGCCCAGGTGCCAGCGCTAGTTTTGGGAGTGCCCAGTGCCCAGGCGTTRGCGCCCAGTAGGTGCCCAGTGCCCATGCACCYGACGCCCAGGCGCCCGACTCCCCGATGCCCGATGCCCGACGCCCGACTCCCAGAAGCCCGAAAACCCAAAACTATTCTCGAGACACTTGGACTTTGTGACTTAAAAGGTGAAAACATTAATATTATTAATTGATATTGAAATTTATGACTTATAAATTACATTATAAAGTAAAATTGTGAAGAACATAAATTAAGTTTAATACCCGAACGAAGGAGTTTAAATTGTATCCTTAAAAGATGTGATAATTGGTAATGTGGGGACTAAGTATGGATTAATAATTGACAAATGACATTCTTGGAATGAACTCTGAATATCTAAGTTAGGACGATTGAACTAAATAGACTTTCTTTCTGTAATCACAAATAGGTTGATTCRAGTGCCCTAACATTAAGAATGGTCGAAGGATTTCACTTCGAGATTTAAATAAGAGACATTTAACGTTAAGGACTACGGGTAAGTAAACTCTCACATTCTCATTAACGTATGTGTGTGATTGTTATTTAATCTRAGATTTATGTAAGTAAATTCTCACATTCTCATTAACGTATGTATGTGATTGTTATTTAATCTGAGATTTATGCAAGTAAATTCTCTCATTCTCATTTAGTGGTGATGTAAGCATGTTGTTATTATGATTGAATCTTCTTACATGAATCGAATGTGTATGTAAGTAAACTCTCACATTCTTATTAACGTATATGTGTTATTGTTATCTGAGTTCTACGTAAGTAAATTCTCTCATTCTCATTTACATATGTGTGTTGTGTGTTATGTGGTGGCGGTATGGGATGGTGTTGAGAGATGTGTTAATTGTGTGGAATGATTTGTACGTGTTTCATATCTTGTACCCCTTTTTATGTCGGATGGTAGGTTAAATACGGTTGTACACATTTCATGTCATGGGCATGTAGTTAGTGTTCTACATCATTCCTGACATGAGACATTCATACATTGAGAAGTGAATGGTTTAGGAAATGAAATTTTGAAAGGGAATGTATTTTATAAATTGTAACGTGTTCAGGAAAATGTTGAAGTTTTTGGAAAKGAGTGTAAACCTAGCCATGAAGGATGTGAGTGGGAAATGGGGCGTGGGGGCCGATGCACCCTACCCTACCCTCAGGGAGGGTAGGTAATGATTCACCTCGGGGAGGTGAAGAATGTAATTGGGTTCCAAATAAGAATGGCCCACTGCAAGCCTAATGCCTAGGCGTTGCACTCAATGAGCTCACGAATGTAATGAAAGGAAATGTTTTGCAAGTTATAYATTTTGAAAGGAAAGGTCTGGTAAAGAGATTTCGAAATGGAAATGTTTTGAAGGTTTTCATTGAAAAAATGAGATTTTATAATTTCATGACATGTAGGAYATGTTTATGCATTCATGCATGAGGTTTACTTACTAGGCTTTATAGCTCATTCCATTTCTCTCATTTTGCATTTCAGRTGAAGTGTAGCCAGATGGCGTGAGGAGGTCGCTTGTGAGCAAACCATGATACCCTGAAGTTAATGTAAATGAATGTTATGGATTACTATAGTTGTATTAAGTATTTATCATTTGGTTTAKATTCTTTTTGAGCTTCCGCAAATTCATGTCAGTGAGTAAATGATGACATTCCTGGGTTAGGATAAGGTTCCTAATCTGGGAGTGTGACATTTAACATTTGGACGCACAAAGATGGTAAGGAACTCATTCAAGTAAATTACAATAAGTGTGAAYAGCCTACTGGTGTAAACAAGAAAAAGTTGGTCGAGTACATGGGCTCGCTAACAAGAATTGGTAGATATACCCCACTTGATATTCATTATTGTCATATGGTGCCTCAAGCTAAAAAGGATGAGATGATTGCATTGATAAAGGTAAAAATAAATAGGAAAATAATGATATTTTCATTTAAAAAGGATAAGATACTTCATAGTGATTGAATTAATACATGATAATCCACTATGTCACAGGAAAGGTTTGAGTTACCTCTCGGTTCATAAATTTGGATTTTGAAGAAATTAGGAAAACAAAGGACAAATTGAAAGCAAGAGTTAAATCTGAAAATCTCCCAACACGTCAGTTGACAACTTGCCAAATAAGCCAAGCCGAATTACTGAAGATTTTAGTGGAGTAATTTGTTATCATATTGAGATACAAAAAATGCAAAGGTATGTTGCAATTTCTTCTTATTTCCATCATTTCTTAAATTACTTTTCACCCTTTCTTTTTCCATTATAAAACAAAAACTTAGTGAAAGAAATAAGATGCATAGAACAAAGAAAACTAATGGAGCATACTACTGAAAAAGTGAATTTTGTAGCTAAAGTTGAAGACGAAATGGTAATTTTAATACATCCGTTCATAACTTAGTCCTTATATTTTGAAATTTTCATTACACAAGTTACTTATAATTTTTTCAAACTAAAAGTTCCACCCAAAGATGTTTTGCAATTTTATAGGAAAAGAAGATGGGTCAACCTCCTTCACGCATTGAAATGTTTGAGGCATATTACGCTACTGAGAGTGGGGAAGCAACTATTGAGACAACGAGAGATGCTCTAGTAAGTTAGAACTCAAGTCAAACTTCAAAATCAATAATTATGATTTGCATGTCAATGGGTGATACTTTTTTTGCTCATATGGTTTAGACTCACTTGAAAGAATATGAAAGTCTTTACATCTGGATCAATAGACCCTATCGATGTTGATGATATATTTTCCAAAGTTTTTTGAGTCCACATGGAAAAATACCCATGTGTGGTTTGGGGCCATCACCATCAGATTATTTAGTACTATTCCTAATGCTACAACATGTTATCACATGATGAAGRAAAGTGAAGCTATTGTGAAGGGGTTGGAGGAGAGACTTAGTAAATCAAACTCAAAAATTAACGAACAAGCTACAGCAATTTGTGATTTGAAAAGTATGATTGAAAAACTAAATAGAGGACAAACTAGTTGTCCTAATGTTCCTTTGGCTACCACTTCTCATTGCATCAAATTAAGCCGAGTCTCTTAAAGAGAAACTACATACTTCTAGTTGGTGTTAGAAATTATTACCTCTACTTATTATTTTCATTGCAAAGATGACTGATTCTGGAATTTTAGGTTGGAGATTTTTTTTTTTCTTTTATGAGCAAACTTGACAACTCTAAAAGAATAGGCAATGGAATTATTTGAAGAATGAAGGCAATTAAAGAAGCTAGTAGACAACCATTAGGCTGGCATTGGTGTGAAGTACATGTTAACTTGTCATACGGTGGGGTGAATTGTTAATTCGGCTATATGAAGAATTAACAACAATAGGATTAACTCTTGCCTCACCTTCTCATTTGGCATCTTATCTTTCTGAAATTTGGCTGGTTTTAATTTGTTATGTGCGCATGTTTTTTAAATTTGATTACTGTTTGGTTTGGGATAAGAAGGTTGATGGATGGATAATATATGTGCAAGGAGATTTGATCKTATCCTTTTTATTATGTTGAGTATTGACAATGCAACGCATGTCCTAGATCCTTTATTATAAATTTGGGATTGTTTTGGACTGGGTCATTGAATTATATTAGTTTAGACAAATTTCTTACTTGTTTTGCCCTATCCTTGTTCTTTATTGTATCATTTAGTTGTTCTTTGTTTTATATTTGTTGATCATTGAAATTAGTCCTCTATAAGTTTATGGTAACTCTGATTGGCATTTCTCCCACTATGAAAAGATAATGTTGCTTGTGCACTTCTTATCCTTATTGTTGCAAAAAGAAATATTGTTTGGTAACATTCTAATATTTCTCTCTTAGTTTAGAAATGTTGTTGGATTGTTATGGTAAAAAGAAAAGAAAAAGAAAACTGAATGGCCTTTTGGAGCACTTGCTTTTTATCTAAATGTTGTAAATCAGTTCTTTTGTTGACATTTAATAACCAACCATGCTATATTTTGGGAATTAATGTATGTAGAAGGCTTCTGTTTTGTTATTTTAGGTATAAATTAATATACATTGAATTAAATGTGTTGCTATTATTGATTGGTCAACTAATGTTYCTAATCATAGTAACTAAGGCTAGTAAATTATGTCCGTGCAATCGAGAAATGATGCCTTCCAATTTGGGGTCCAAATTATGATTTCATGTTGCTATGTTTTAGTAGCATATAGCTTACATATGTCCAAGAATTTTTTTTTCTTAGTATCTAAAAATATGTGGCTTGGTGTATGTTTGTCTGTACATATATATATTGGTTTAACTCTTTGCTTGATTGTCATAGAATGTTACAGTGGTGCTACTTCTGGACATATCAGTGCCAATACAACTAAAATTTACARCAGAAACTCCAATAATTTGTAATATGTGAATGACTACACGCTGTTCATATGCAAAAAAATTGTCTGACGCAGCTTGCCATACTAATAAACATGAAATATGGAGGTTTGTCGCAATTTTACCTTGTCATGCTGCATTTACCTTGTTGGAGTGAATGGTACAAATATGGTACTTCTACATGGTTTAACTGTTTTGCTTGCATTTCGGGAGGATTTTGGATATTTGCTTGACCCCATAGAGTTGCAAGGCTGATAGGAGTTCAGGAGTTAAAATTTTCACTTTTGCTACTAAATCTTGCTAGCATCTATCATGGTAGCTTATTCTACTTACTTAAATTGAAGTTCTTTTATTAGCTTTGCATGTCCCTTATTGCAGTAATATAGATAAAATGGATAAAGCATTTCACTTATTATTCTTTTTGTTGCCATTGCAATATTATACTTGTTCAATTGCATAAACATGAAACTATTTACACACTATAATTAGTTAGTTGGYTGTGCAAATCATGAATTTTCCCATTATTTTTGCTTTCTTCAATTTAGGTTTTGAAGGAAGGTGATTAAGTTGAACAAACTTCTTCATTACACAAGTTATATCCCCTCTATGCATGTAGAGGGCACTATGTGTGTTTTTGGTCCAATGACATTCTTTTGGAGAAAATTGCATGTTGATGACTATTATTGCTACTTTTGGTGGCAACAGAGTATTTGCACATATTTGTTTTGTTAGCACATCTTTTATAATGGTTTAAACGCACATTTTGTTTAATGGTTAAGCACAATCTTAGCTCTATACATTATAATTCAATTTTTACCATTTTGTACAATGGTTTGCATTTTTTATGATCAGTATTTTTTCCTTTTAATTCATTCTAGTATAGGTTGGAATTCTACACACACACATATGGAGCACTTCTAAATTTCCTAAACTTGTGTTGTATTAGATAAAAATTAAAAGAAAGAAAATATCTAATAGGGCACATATAATGCCTCAACTTAGTAAAGTAATTATAAGTGGAAAAATTATCAAATAGAGTACAAAAAGTAAGTGCTTTAAACACAAAATAATTAATACACTTAAAAGTGTCATTATGCATGTTGTAAGAAGTGCCCCAAGAATGCATAATGTGGCACTTGTTAGTGTTATTTTAACCTTTAAATGGTACTCCTTACCCCCTATATTAAATAAATGCCCTATTCCATCTAAGTTTATTAGGGCACTTTCATGTGCCTCATTACCCCTCTATCACAACCAAGGCATGGAGGGTACTTTCGACATGTGCCCTAAGAGATGTGACCTATTTACACCCTAAAAGTGCCCCAACAGCCTTTCTTTAAACTAGTTTAATGTTTCTAAAATTTTGTTAATTAATTTACCAAATTAAGTTCAAAATATTTCATATGTTTAATGCTTCTAAAATTCTATGAATTAATTTAAAATATTTCATATGTTTAATGTTTCTAAAATTCTATGAATTAATTTAATAGTTAAGTTCAAAATATTTTATATGTTCAATATTTGTAAAATTCTACGAATTAATTTAATTCAAAGTATTTCATAGGTTTAATGTTTCTAAGATTCTATAAAACTCAAAATTTCCTCATCCGACTAGTGATCAAATTGAAGTATATAGACTAATTAAGCAGAAAATAATTGGATTTCATACATTGAATGCTTAGTGAGCATTTTTTAGGTGACTTAAAGCGCCTATGTTTTTTAAAATCAATTGGCACGTGTAAGTGATCATTTGATTAATGATTATAAATAGTTCACCAGTAGTATTATAGTTGGAGATCTACTATACCGTAAATACTACTAGCAGTATGAGATTTTTCAATATGATCGTTACATGTATCTTTTCCTCTCATTCTACTAATATCATTTACAATTCATGCCTATATATGTTATTTTATTCTTAATAAATTAAAATTTTGTGTTTGTTGATTGTAGCTCCTTATGAGCAAACAATGTTTAAGTGTAGTCCAACTGACCTACGTGTTATGATGTTATTACAATGTAAATTATACAGTATCGTAAAAAGTTCTAGAAATAGAATGGTAAAATTTCTCAAATAGATRATATGAGAGTGCCCCTGGGTGTTGGATTTGGTGTCTTTGATAGTTCTTTTGCYTGAGGCAATGACGRATAAACCAGCATGGACTAACAAGGCCTCTAACAAGTTCACCATATGCTCTGCATATGAGATGTTATGCTCTGTCTTGACGTCTCCTGTAGATTGCTAGCAATGTATATGGAAGTTTTAGGGGCCCCAAAGATACTCATTGTTATTGTGGGTGGCTCGTAGGAATCTACTCAAGACTTGTAATTTTCTTTGGAGGTTGGCGCTATAGATTATCCTACGTGCACTCTCTACGATTATAGGATGGAGACCAGTTTGCATGTGCTTTTTTACTATCCTTGGTTATACAAATATGGGCTTAGCTTCTCCCTTGGCAGGCGGTATATGAGTTTTTCGGATGGCCCACAGTGTAGGAGTGGCTCGATAACAACCTCAAGACCTCGTCCACATRAAATGTAGTGTTTTGGTTTGGTATAAGCATGACTTTGGCTATGGTGAAACAACACCCTCTTTGAGGAGGACTTTGTCTGCCTAGAGTAGATGAAATAGTTCGGTGTATTCAACAAAATGTGAAGGGTTTTGGAACAGTAAGGAGTATGCGGGGAAATACCTCGGCTGTGTCTATTAATCTTGTAAGTATTTATTATGTTTTTGATAATATGTAATCCATTTTCTACCGAAACGAATGTTGCGTAAGGAGTAAGCATTTTATATCATATAGACAACATGCCAAACAACTTCTTCTATGCTAGTACATATGAAGATCATTTAAAGTATAAATTGAGGTAGACTTACTTCGATTAGTTAAAAAGTTTTCTCGTGAATACAGTTGATTTGACTTGAGTTGGACTAATGACCAACTAAATTCAACATTAATTTTGACTCATATGATAATCAAACAATTCGGTTCACGGTGAACCGAATTTCACTTTTCAGTTGGTTTGCTAATCAAACTTATGGAAATCGAAAACATTTAATTTTATATTTTTACTTTTTTGGTAAAATCAATATAAACGAGTTTTTTAGACAATCTAATTTCATTACTTTGTGAGACTAATTCGGATATGATTAGGGTTGCATTCATAAATTTGGACTCTTACTCTAAGAAATATCTTATCGAAAGTTCCTTTAACATACTATTACAAGCACGGGACCTCACTTTGATTTAAYAATCCACTTATCAAGCATCTCAAACTACTGAKTTAAAATTATCATAAGTGATTTGAAATTGTAATTTCAATACAAACTTGATGAAATCCAACCATTGAACAAAGTCCATGTCTGATTTGTACGAAACCTGACTGTTCCCAAGAATTTTGTATATTGATAATCCCACCAATTAATGTGTGGGTTTTCTTTGGTATTTATATTATTTATTGATGTATGACCTAATTGTAATAGTATAATAGACTGTGAAACTTCGCTCGTTGCATTGATCATAAAAAATAATGACATAAACAATCAATTATTAGTTCGATTTGATGCAATACCATATAATAATTTAAAATTTTAACGTACTTAAATATTGTGCCATTATCTTAATATCGAGTTACTAGTTAAAAAAGAAAAAAAAAGTATAAAAAATAAATCAATGAATGGGTAGTAGTTGCCTAAAAATTAATTAATTAACTAAATAATCAATCTATCTCAACCATTGACTTCAAGCTTGTAGAAAAAAAATTCAAAAATTTAGAGAAAGTAAAACAAAAAATTTTTAAAAAATGAAATATAAATTGAAAGGCAAAAATTGCAGTGTGTTTCAACCCTACTTGAGCGAAGCGGCGCAAAGCTGATATTTCATTGTCATCAAACGACGACGCAGTGAGGTTACGCTACTATAAATATTCTTTACCAGAAAAAATCTTCTTAAGCCGCTCTTTCTCTCTCCCCGTTCCTCTGTTTTCTTTCTTCTTAAACCCTAAACGTGTAGGGTTTTGTGTACTCTCTTCTTCTCTGCAGCCAAAATTCTTTTGCTCCTTACTTTGAATTTGTCACATGGCTAAATCATCGAAGAAAGCATCTAAGGTGAGGCTTTATATGCCTTGTTATGTATCTCAACTGCTTCGATTCTTCTTCTTTTTTTTTTTTTTTTTTTAAAGCATCTAAGGTGAGGCTTTATATGCCTTGTTATGTATCTCAACTGCTTCGATTCTTCTTCTTTTTTTTTTTTGTTTTGATAAATTTAACCTTTTTGTTGTTGTTTGGTGCAGGTAGAGGCTGCTCCTCCTGCTGCAGCGGCAACGACGAAGCCACTGAAGAAAGGTTCGTTTATTTTTCTTTTGATGTTCAATTACTTTGTGTATTGTGATATAATTTGGTAAGTAACTTAACTGCTAAATTTGTTTTTATTCTTACACACCAAACATAATCAAAGATTAAACTTTTATTCGTTTAGTGAGCAAAATTTTTATTATTCTGTTGGTTTGTTTAATAACCAAGAAGCTCTTCAAACGTTAATTTCTTTAAATAAAAATTTCCAGTTTTAAAACTATTTTTATCCAACAAATTTTTTCGGTTGATGTCGATGGGTTTTAAATTTCAATATGTCATCTATCTGAAGGTAAGAGAGAAGCTGAGGAAGTACTTGAAAAGGAAGTTACTGTGAAGAAACAGAAGAAAAATGTGGGAGTAGAGGAGGCTATTCAGAAGAAGAAGAGTGAAGCCAAAACTCAGAAGAAGGTTGTTAATAAGGTGGAAAGCAGTTCCTCTGAGGACTCTTCATCAGAGTCTGAGTCTGAGGAAGAACAGGTGATGTATTCAGTGAAATCTCCTGTAATTATCCCTTGTTTTGTTAAATGTTCTCTTGTTTGCGTGGTACAAGTGTTTGAGTAAATTTGAATATGCGAATGCAGTTTAATGCTACCCTTTGCATCCCATTGGGCTTTGATGATAGCTGCTGCTTCATTTTTCGAAGTTGATTTTTATCACTATTTTCTAGGTCAAGGTACTTGCAAAGAGAGTTGTAGCTTCTGCCAAACAAGCCCCTAAAGAATCTAGTAGTGATAATGATTCTTCTTCTTCTGATGTAAGTATTATTGCTTCATTCTTTTACATAAATATTTCGTATTAAGTGCAGGCATCTATCTCTTTAAGGCCGTTTATTTTCRTCTATTAATTCTCAGTTATCTATATTGCTCACAGGATGCTGCTGCAGTGGCCCCTGCCAAGAAACAGTTGGTGCCTACAGCTAAAAATGGAAAAGTCTCTAGTAGTTCTGATGAATCAGATAGTTCAGATGACAGTGAGGATGAAGTAAGTGCTAAGTTCACATTATCGTAGACTGATTTATTTTTAAAGTCAATCCAAGGCTGTTCTTATTTAATGGGCGTGTTACTTCTGTAGGCTACAAAAAGCAAGCCTGTAGTTGCAGCAACAAAAAGCAAACCTGTAGCTGCAGCTGCGAAGAAAAAAGAGGAGTCGAGTGATGATGATTCTGAAGATGAAAGTAGTGRCTCAGATGAGGATCCTAGTAGTGCAAAGAAGGCACCAGCTGCAGCTGCTAAGAATGGAGCTATTGCAGCTGGGAAAAAGAAAGAATCTGATTCAGATGATGACAGCAGTTCGGAGGATGATGATGTTCCTGAAGCTAAACAGACAGCTAAGAATGGCCTTGCCGTAACAACAAAAAAGAAAGATGATTCATCAAGTTCAAGTGAGGATACTAGCAGCTCAGATGACGATGATGATGCTTCTGCTATTAAGAAGGTTCCTGCAGTTACCCCGAAAAATGTTGTCAATAAGAAGAAAGAAGAGTCAAGTGATGATTCCGATTCTGATGAGTCTGATTCAGATGAGGTAAGTTGTTCACTTCTGCTCTTCATGGTTAGGTATCTGAGATCCAATGCAATGGAGTCTGAATCCATTGCTGGTTGAGAATTTTTTAACTAGAGTGAAAGTATTTAAGCATTACATGGAGGTTTCCCATTTACCAGCCAAAAKAAATTTGATTATTGAGCAGCTGTAATTTCTTGCAATTCCATGTTTTTGAAACTTTCACTTTGTTGAAATTTATTTTTTTCTCAAATGGCAGGACCCACCAAGTAAATCTCCTTCTTCTAAGAGGCCATCTTCTGCAGTTGAAACAAAGCAGGTAATTTTATGAAATTATTATGCTATGCACTGCAGTTCCTTTTCATGACTTGGGAGTGCAAAGTAGTTCATTTTAGGGACTGGTTGGTCAAAACTATAATAATGTAACGGCAAAATCTGTTTAATTCAATGGGTTGGAGAAGAACTGTAGTTAGTAACTTTCTTACTCATATATTTTAAACAGTGTACTGAGATTTGGTCTTTTTTGTCCTCAGAAGAAGAAAGAAAAAGCTGAAGTTAGTAGTGAGGAGGATAGCTCTGAAGAAAGCGATGATGATGAGCCTCAGAAAAAGAAGATTAAAGCCCCGGTATTCGAGAAAAAAATAGTAGCTGATAGATCCTGCATTTTTATTTTAYTTTATGTAATTATTCCTCATGCATTTTCTTCTAGGCTGCTGTTGCTCCAAATTCTGTAAAAGCTGGTGCACAGGGGAGTAGCAGTGAAGATGACAGTTCAGATGAAAGTTCTGATGATGAACCTTCAAAGCCGCAGGCAGTGAAAAAGGTTTTGTAACATGCATATTTTTATAGTTAATTAAATGTTACTTGCTTTACTGTGGTTCATCTAATGAATTGTGGACTTGACTTCAGCAGCCTGCTCCAGTCTCAAAGCAAAGCAGTTCAGAGGATTCATCTTCTGAAGAAGAATCTTCTGAGGATGACGAAGAGCCAAGCAAAACCCCAAAAAAGAATGTAATGRTTGTTTTCTTATCCTTAATGGGGCCCCTCCCCTTCAATTACAGTTTCTTTTCGTGTCAGTTGTTGCAGTTATGTGATAAACTCACATGCCTTCATTTATTTGGTGAATACTGAAATTTGTCCTCATGGCATCATTGTAAGATGTATTCTGTGTTGTTTGTATGTTACTACATAGTCTGAACACTGAATCTTAGATGAAAAATAATAATTTATTTCTGTGTACATATCATTGTGCATGAATGGAGGGTTTATGTCCCCCCCCCCCCCCCCGTCTCTTGAATAATCTTGTATATTCACTCTACTAAATAGCTGCAGAATGTTTCTGTCTTACTCTGAACTYTACTTTTAAGTTGATTTGCCTTCTATATCAGGGAACAGATGTAGAAATGGTAGATTCATTACCAACGAAGGAATTCTCTTCTGAAAAGAAGGCCGTAAGTGCTAATCTTTGCTTTTGAGATATTTTAATTTGCTGTTGACTTTTGAGTGACAATCCTCAATGTGCAGCCTAAGACTCCTGCCACTCCTCAGGCTCAATCTTCGGGTTCCAAAACTTTGTTTGTTGGAAATCTTTCTTTCACGGTAGAGCAGGCTGATGTGTATGTATTGCGCTACCATGTTTGGCCCCCTATACACACATGTATATATACATATATGTATTTATGCTGGAACTTAAAATTACACTAATTGCAAATTCCAGGGAGAACTTTTTCAAGGATTGTGGAGATGTTGTTGATGTTCGATTTGCCACCCGTCCAGATGGTTCATTTAGGGGCTTTGGCCATGTTGAATTTGCTACTGTTGAAGCAGCTCAAAAGGTATGCTTTTTCTGCCYGCTGCTCATATATATTTGATTTGAACTTAATGTGCTAGGTCTGTACTCTTGCTGTCTTCTCATTATAATGCTGCTTTGAGTATTGACTGATTACATAGTGAGGTTAAAGCTGATTGTTGTGTCTGTACTGATGCTATAAAGCTTGTGCCTCGATACATTTGTTTCTGATGTCGCTTTTGAATTCTAATTCATCAATGCAAAATAAATTGCAAGTCTAATGTTTCAAGTTGGCATCGAATGTACATTACCTCAGAATGTGAATTAATTCGCATACAACGCAATGGTTTATTTACTTTTTTGATATTGAGTTTCAAAGGCTATATCAGTGTAGAGCTTCATTTGATGAAGAATCATATTTTATCAACACATTTTACCTTTTATGGATGTAATAGTCCTTGTATCTGTATTGCATTCTTTTTTGAATTAAATTCTTACCGTCACTTTATCGYATGTACCYTCTGTGCAATAGGCTGTTAAAGAATTAAATGGCAAAGAATTGGTAGGTCGTGAAGTGAGGCTTGATTTTGCTGCTGAAAGGGGAGCCTATACACCACATAGCGGGTATTGCAAACCTTACTATGTTTTCCCCCCCTCTTTTGGGTACTTCTTTTTTTCGTGGTTGAAGATGGCATAATTATTCTTCTCTTTTAAATTCTGTRATCTTCAGCAAAGATGGGAACTCAAACCAGAAAGGCTTTGGATCTCAAGGAGGGCAAACCATATATATTCGTGGCATTGATAGAAGTGCGGATGAATACGAGGTGTGTTTTTGGTGTAATTTGATGTTCTAGTACTCCTATCTTATTTCTATGTCTTTAGCATAAGTTTTTTAATGTCTTGCAGATCAAGGATGCATTAAGGGAGCATTTTGCTTCATGTGGAGAAATMACAAGGGTCTCTGTTCCTAAAGGGGATGATGGCCTGAAAGGGTTTGTACCTTGCACTTGTCTATATATATGTTATATCTTGCTGAGAATTAAGCTATCTGAATCCTGCAAATAATGTTGGTTTCATTGTTCTGATGAGAGCTCGAAACTGTATTCGAATATCCATAAATTGAATAACTAACCTGTAAATGTAAACAGTGTTAGTTTCATTGTTTTGATRRSWGCTCGAAACTGTATTCGAATATCATAAATTGAATAACTAACTTGTAAATGTCAACAGAATACAAGATATTTCATATTCGAGTGAACTTTTGACCCTCTTGGGTGCTTTTCCAGTTGGGCTCGAGCCTAATTTTTAGGCTCGATTGGAACTTCTTATCAACCCAAGCTTGGAAAATTGCTATCTTTGATTTGCTCTTTTTGTACCAGTCCGTGTTGTGGATACTCAACCTTCCCTTTCATCCTCTCACGTCCCAAAAGAAAGAAATAAAAACAAATGAAAATTGAATCCTTGTAAATATTTGCTTTTGTGGTGGAACTCACCAATGGTCTTACTGTTTTCACTTTCTAATTATCCAGGTTTCTGATTTACTATATATTTCTTCACAGGATTGCATACATTGATTTCACCAGCAGTGATGGTGTTAACAAAGCTCTTGAATTTGATCAGTCTGAGCTTAAGGAGTATACAATTACAGTGGAAGAGGCAAAGCCTAGAGGTGATTTCTCTCGCGGTAGAGGTGATTTCTCTCGTGGTAGAGGTGATTACTCTCGTGGGAGAGGTGGTGGTAGAGGTGATTTCTCTCGTGGTAGAGGTGATTTTTCTCGTGGTAGAGGAGATGGTAGTGGTAGAGGTAGACGTGGTCGCTTTGGTGATGGTAGACGTGGAACTCCTGGCAAGCCAAGTATGGCCACAGTTGGTACTGGTATGTCATAAAACAAACATATGCAATTGCAAAGTTTTTCTTTGACAAAAGCAAATGACTTCTCGAATCTCAAATTTATTTTTTGTTAATCTTATGAAGAAACTATTATAATTGTCATTCTTATCCTTATAAATCTGCAAGGAATAGCCAAAGTGGACATGCAAAATCTGTTGATGACTACTTGTTTGTACGGAAGTTGGTGAAATTTGATAGCCACAAATTTTGTTAATATCCACTTTCATTTTTGTTCAGTGCCTACGGGTGATAAAACTGAGAACTACTATTTGTTTGTCTATGATTGTTGGTTCTGTATTAGCCATTGGGAAGCTTATTTTTATTTATTGTTTATTTTATGATCCATGGTGGCAAGTCTGATGATTATGCATTCTTTGGGCTGGTGCAGGTAAAAAGACAACCTTTGATGATTGAGTGAGACGTGCATCTAAAGCTAATTTCATTGCTCCAGGCTTTTCCACCCCAATTGTGGCAAATTTTTTTTTTTCCTTGTTTTCTTCACATCTTTCAAGGTTTTGGCATTTTGAGAGCTCAGAAGCTCAATACTTTTCCGTAGCTATGCGTTTGAACCATTCACTTGGGTGTTTTATGTAATTTTCTACAATGTTGCCTTTAATACATACAGTTCTGAGATGCTATTYTAATACATATATGTATTCTATTCTCAAAAACGCTGGGATTACCCTTTAAATCGTGATCGTCTCCTGATGAAGCTTGTGATSTGGCACAAGTMATGTTTGAATTTTGARAAAACTTATTTAGGCGGAGTAGGCAAGAAACGCTATAAAGCATCGTCAATTTTAGGGGCAAGAGAGCTTGACACACGAAATCCAAGTCCCCAATCTCCGCAAGGGGCTAATGGCCGCGAGGATTTCAGAAATTGTACTTTTATTATTAGATGAATTCTCTAGTCTAATGTATGAGATGAGCGTTATGTATCGACCTCTTAACTCAGGAGTCATGAGACTCAAGATTGATACTAAGATTGCCTTGCACCGAGGTAACGGACAGCTACAACAACCAATTCATAGTCTAACAGTCGGGCTCCCAAGCTAATGCGGGTCAAACTAAGGCTTCGATTGGATTGAGAGAAGTGGAGAGAAAGGTCCAGCGGGAAGAAATTGAGGGAAAGGATAAAATTGAAGGGATAAGAACGGCTCGCTTCTTTTTAAAAAATTTTCTTTTTAAAAGAAAATATATTTACAAAATTGAGAAGAAAGGGAGAGAAGAAAAAGTCCATGAAAACTTTGATTGTCAATTTTTGCTCATAATCTCTCTCGAAAATTCAAAACAAATAAATTGATGAAGGATAATTGTGAAAATATCTTATAATTAAATATATATATATTTTTTTCCCCTGGATATCGATTGATGAGAAAAAAATCTTTCATTTCTCTCTGACCCCAGATCAATTTTTCTATCTTTACAAAGATTTCTCAAGAAATAAAACCTTACATCGACGTGCTTGCTTCTTCCATGTAGCACTACATTCTTTGACAATTTGATTGTTGAACTATTGTAACATAAGATTTTAGTAGCTATATCTTGCTTGAACTGCAGCTCCTCAAAATTTTTTCTTAGCCATATGGCTTGGTAGGCACATGTCGTTGCTTCAACAAATTCAGCTTCTCTACTTGATAAAGTGTCAATTAATTGCTTTTTAGATGACCATGAAACAACATATGTTCCAAGCATACAGACATCACCAGAAGTGCTCCACCTATCATCTTGATCTCCTCCATAATCTTTGTCAGTAAAACCTACCATATTATATTTTTCRCCCTTCTTGTACTACAACCAAAAAGCTCATATTCTTGCAAATAACAAAGAACTCTCTTGGCTACTAACAAATGCAACTTGATAGGATTCTCCATATATATTACTAGACTCATAGAGCACATTATATCTGGTGTTGTTGCAGTTAGATACATCAAACTGCCCACAATTTGCTTGTAAAATATGTTGTYGACCTTCTTCCAATCACGATTATTGTGTGGCTTCATGCCACACTCAATTGAAGTACTCACAAGATTACAATCCTTCATCTGAAACTTGTTACGAATTTTTCCCACATATTTGTTTTGAGAAAGAAAAATTCAATCATTTGATTGTATTATCTTTATGCCAAGAAAATAATGCGTCGAATCAAGACCAGTTATCTCAAACTCATTCATCATGGACTTCTTAAATTCACCAACATAATAGAACAATTTCCGGTGAATATAAAACCATCAAAATACAAGCAAACTATGGGCATTTTCCCTTTATCCCGAATCTTAACAAACATTGTGTCCTTTGGCCACCGTACGTGCTTTTTACTTGTCAACATCACCATCTTTGTTCAACTTTATTTTGAAGACCTCCAATTGTTTTGCGTCAATGGAATTGATTTCGACATTCATTGCTAGCCGACATTTTTCTTCTTTCACAGCACTTTCAAAAGTTGTAGGGTCACAATATGCTAACAAAGCAAAATGAGTAAYTGGATTGCCAGTTCATGTACCTCATAATCTTCCAATCAACCAAGCCTTCTTCTACCACAATGAATAGATTCAAGAGATTCTTCTTCACCAACTTCAGCAAGTGAATGTGAAATTTCAGTGATTGTTTGAGTTGTATTTGATGGATTTTTTAGTATAATTGATGTTGAAACTTACTCCTATTTAACCTCATCATCACATAGAATTTGTTTAGGTTGCTGTCCATTCCGATTCCATGTGCTCTCTTCATCAAATACAATATCCCTGCTATTTATAATTTTTCTCGTCAGAGGATTGAGCAATTTATATGTTTTGGATGAGTGACTTACACCAAGAAAAATACATTTTTCAGCCTTTTCATTAAGTTTTTTCCTTTTCTTATGTGGGACATGGGCATAAGCGATGCATCCAAAAATTCTGAAATGATCTACAAATGATTTTCTTCCACTCCAAGCCTCTTTGGGTGTTTATTTAAACAGCGAAGGTTGGAATTTTGTTCAAAATATGAACACTCCAATTAACTGCTTCCGGCCAAAAAGTCTTTGGAACTCTTCTTTTTCCCAATAAGCTTTTCACCATGTTAAGAATGGTTCTGTTTTCCCGCCCTGATACACCATTTTGTGGTGGCGTACATGCGGCTATAAGCTCTCTTCGAATGCCATGCTCCATACAAAAATCTAAAATTCATTTGAATAATATTTGCCACCACGATCTGTTGAAAGGGACTTAATGGTCTTCCCTGCCTCATTTCCCATGCGAGCTTTGAACTTTTTGGATGTACTAAAAGCCTATGATTTCTCCTGTAAGAAATAAACCAACSTTTTCCTAGAATAATCATCAGTGAAGGTAATTAAATATCTTTTGCCACCATTAGAAGTAGGGTGTATAGGGCCACAGATGTTGAAGTGTACCATTTCCAACACATCTTTCTCTCTCCATGTCTTCCCTTTAGGAAATTAAGAATGATGTTGTTTGCCAACCGTACATTCTTCACATACTTGAGAGGAAGTCGTAATTAATGGAAGACACGTCACCATGTCTTTTTGTTGGAGGGTCTTCAATCCAGAAAAATTTAAGTGGCCAAAATGAAAAGGCCACAACCATGAGGATCCATCATATCAACCATAAAAAAAGATGGAATGTTTTCGATCTTCAATGGAAACATCTTGTTATTACTCATATAGATTATTGAAATAACACCTCTAACATGATCATAAATTTCACAGACATCTTTCTTAATTTTAACAATGTATCCCCTTTTCTTGTAAAGAATTAGCACTCAATAAATTACTCATCAAATTAGGAACATGTAACACATTAGATATTGTTTTCACACTATTCTTGGTTTTTATTTTAGTATCTCCTTTCCCCTTCATTTTCACAGTAGAACAATCATCAAAACCGATACTAGAATGATAATTCTCATTTAGATTAAAAAAAAAAAAAAAAAAGAAGACTTACTTCCACTCATGTGATTGCTGCAGCTTGTATTCACATACCGAATTTCCGAGTTGATCTTCTTTCCATGTTGAACAATCATCAATAACGTTTCTGTTTCCTTATTATCTTCCACAAAATTTGATTTCTCCCATTATTCTTTATCGTTAGGCAGCCAGGTGTAACATTCAGAAGCTTAATGACTAAAATTGTGACATTTTAAACACTCCACCTTAGATTTGTTATAATCTTGACCTCTCCCTTTGCTTTGAAATTGGTCACTATTGCCTCTGAAATATCTGCTGCCAACTCTATTTTTGCGATTTCCCCTTCCTCTTCTTCGTCCTCTACCTCATCCTGTAGAAATGTCGGGATGAACATTGGTAGAAGCTTTAAAAAGCTTGTTCCTTGGCTATTGAACTTCGGTTCATTTTTTGTTCATGGACCAACAAACAAGCTCTGCAATTCGTCAATAGAGAGTGCATCTATGTCTTTGGACTCTTCAATCCAACAAAAAACATAGTTAAAACCGTGCTTCATAAAAAACAAAATTTTTGTCACTATGGTAACATCTTTATTAGAATCACCTTGGCATCATAGCTTATTTGCAATCTCCTTAGTTCTTCCAAAATAGCTTGTAACTAATTCGCCATCCTTCATCTGCAAACAGATTGAAAATCCCTTCTCAAGGCTTGAACACGCTTCACTTTTGAAGCTATTTCTTTTTTTTTTTAATATAATTAGAATAAAGAATGTAAATTGAATCAAAGATCTATAAAAATAAATAAAATAATTTCTTAAGTATCGAATTACCACATCAAGAACAAATTACAAACAAACTCGATAATTGATGACTTCAAAAAGAGTCCAACCTAAAAATCACTAAAAGCTTGGCTTGAAACTAACCACAATTGCTGGAAGCCACTTGTTTCCATTTGTAAAAGATTAACTGTAAACTTGGTTGCTTGTTTACTAGTAATATTAAGTTTTAGCCCTTTCTAGTTGACCCTAGTTTTGTTCACTGCACGAAGACCAATGTTCTCATATTCTGCATAAAATATAGAGTGGTGCTGTTGTGCGCATCCATGGCAACCATCCTTTGGCATCAATGAAGCTTCTCATCATATTTTGTATGAAAATGGCAGTTGAATAATTTTTCCAAGGCCTTCCGAGGAATGCCTGAACACCAGTAAGATATGCAGTTGGTGCAGCCAAAATGGTACAATTCTGCATGAGAATGCCAGTGTTTGGTTTGGATCAAACTTTGCTTGAGCTGTGATTGTTGTTTTGCTAGCCTTTTAAGGTCTTTTGGACTAGTATGGTGCAGTTTTGGAAAACAACAGCCGAGTCTCCAAAGATGAAATCAACAGATCCATATATTTTGCATTCTCTGTACAATTGACAGTTGGAATGCAAAAAGAATGTGCCTTGCAATGCTTCGACTTGACATCGCAAAAAGAGTGATTGATCTGCAGTTCAGAATAATGCAACTGCTTGTTGCTTGTTGCTCCAACAGTGTTGATGAATCCCATATCTCTTGTAATAAACCCCTTTCCGAACACAGCTGCAGAAACAATGTCATATAAATACACTCAAATTTTAAGCTCAGCTTACAAATTATATGTTTCTACAATCGCTATCACAGGAGGTGCTGTGAAGGAATATAACCATGGGCATTTACCAAAAGTAGCAGTTTGAAATGGTGGAGTTCGATCAACAAAAAGTTGAGGCCACGAGAAACAATGGTACCTTTCATTCCATCTCCAGTCATCATGACATTCCATTTGGAGACTTCCACCTTCACATTTTCAACATAAATTCCCCTCTTGACATAGATTACATTCTKCTGCCGACTTTTAGCAGGAAAATCCTTTAGGGGCGCACTAATTTTGTCATGTAATTCCCGGAGCTACGACAACATCAGCCTTTATGTTTGAACTATTACTTCCTTGGAATAACATCCTATCGTTGGACAATAACCATTTTGGACCTTCATGATCATGATCATCAGAGAATCTCATCAGAAGCCTTCTTTGGCCAATTGAATCGAAAGAATCAATTGAATTCGAGATTGAGGTGATGATTGCAAGACTATTCCTCGTGTACTCAGTAGAGTTCTTCAAATACTGAAATGCAATCGTACTCAATAAGGAGGTAGAATCTTCAAAACCTTCAATGCATGTTTTCTGGCAAGTTCCTGCAGCATATAGCCATGTCCGGAATCATCAAAAACCTCAAGCACTGAGAAACTTTGTGCAGAGGCCACTTAGTTATTAAGATGATAAAGTAAAAGTGAGAGTAGCTCATGCAAATTTTCAAGAGCTGCAATCGCTATTTTATCTGTAAAGTTCTTGAATGNAGAGTATATGCAGGACGATCCAAAGTCGCGTTAAAATATTGTTTTCAATATTAAAATTTAAAATAAACTTTTTAAAAGTTAACCAACAATTGAAATAAGAGTTTTTATTTGATTAATAAATGTAAAAGTATCAAATTGTTGTATCATAAAAGATTTAGAAAATGTAGGGAAGATCCGGAGTTTTAAAACATATCTTACCAGGACATAAGTCTTTCCTTGGATCCACACATGTATTAATATTTTAATTTCCTTTTACTTTTAATATAAAATAATTGTTGTTTCTAAAATAATACTATGCGTTTTTTTATCCGAAAGAGACTTTGAGGAAAAGGTCATCAAAGTTGGCATAATGTTATGATAAAACTATACAAATTTACAAGTAATAAATTTGAAAGAACAAATTTGAAATAATTCATCAGAAATTATTGGAATCAATAGAAAAATTTGAGAGAAAATTTTGAATTAGATTAATAATAATATGAATGGATGAAATCTAGTTTAAAAATCTATTAAATAGAGGAAAAACACAAATCCTTAGACTTGCTCTAAAATCCAAATAATAAAATAAAAACAAATATGTTAATTGTGCTTTTTGGACTTTTTGCTAARTACGAAAATCAGAGCAATTTTATACTTATTTTATGAAAAAAGTAACATCTTATCACTTCGTTTATGAGTCACATCCTATTCAAATTGACAAGATCGTCCAAACAAAACATGACAGGCATCCATATCAATGACATTACACAAAAGTCAAGTAAGGATTTCACCATCTGATAGTACCGTATAGGGATATAAATAGATGTGAATAATTGAAGGACATAAAAGTTAAAAAACAGATCCAAAAATTGTAAATAGTTTGAGGCCATTATGCACCTATTTCCCATTTTTATTTTGCAAAAAAATATTAAGTTTCAATTTWTATTTTTATAAATAATGAAATAAAGTATTTATATATTTTTTAAAACACTTTCATCCCAAAATCTACAAAATCAAACAAGAGAAAACTATCTTTTTTTCTTAGTACTTTCCTAATTAACCAAAGAACATGTAAATATTTAATTCTTATAGTTCACATAATATATAAAAGGTAGAAATGTCAGATGGCTACTCCTGTGCCAGGTAATTCAGGCCCTGTTAAACCACAAACTTGTCAAGGTGTATGAAAGACATGAAAGTCTTGAAATTTATGCGCAAGCTTGATACATCCAGATCTGATAGTCTCCATAGTTCAGTACAAATGTTACTGAAACCCCACGTCCCTCCCAACTCTTATCTCTGCTAAAAGCATTACCTACCCTCTCCATCTTCACCCACTCCTTTGCTCTAAAAATACATAGTCACACATTGATACCCAAATTGAGAACWAGGTAATTTAGCGCATGATTTAGCCATCTTCAGGTGTTCCTAGTCTTTTAACATTTCAGTCACATCATAAGGTATTCTGTAACACCCCGAATTTTCCTTTATTAAATTGTTAGATTTTGCGTGAAATTTGTATGCCAACTGGCTTGGACGTGTAATTTTAGGCTAAGGGCTCGGTTTGTGAGCCTAATTATTTATTAAGACGGAAGATTGGACTTTTATCGAAAGGAAGCCGTTGTGTGTAATTTATGGGTTTCGATTAGATCCTGATAAGAAAGCCCAACGGGTGAGATATGGCCCAAAACGGAAATGAAATATATATATAGAATAAATAAATAATAATAATCCATTAATTAATTAAAAAAAAAGAGGAGAAAAACAGGATGAGGAACAATAAACCCTAGCCGCTCTCATCCTTCTTCTTCTTCTTCATCCTCTTCTCTTCCTCTCTCGCCGCCGCCGTGAAGAAACGCCGTGATTTTCCTCTTCACGCGGCCGACCCTCACAGTCCCGCAGTCTCACGGTTTCTGCCTCCCTCGCCGCGTTCGAAATTGCCCAGACCCAAGCCGCGACGAGCCGGCGTTCGCCCACCGCCTCTGCCATCCTCGCGCAACTGACGCTGCTCTGTCGATAGCTTGCCATCGCTGCCTCCTCTACCATCCTCCTTCCACCCGACCCGACACTACTCGTCGTGGTCTTCCCTTTCACTTCCATAGCGTTCGGTTTCCGGAGCAAGGATTGGATCTGCAACGATCCGACTCTCGCCGTCGCCTCGGACCGATCGTATTCCGCCAGAGCCCTCACCGATCCGCCTTCTCCCTTGCTGCTCGCGGCGCTCCGACATAGCCCGAGCTGCCACCACCATCATCTTCTTCTCCTCTGCTCGCCGCCCTCCAGATCTGTTGGTCCACCGGCTCGACTCAGATCCATTTGACCTCTGTTCTACTGCTGCGTCGCCGTCAACCAGTTCCCGCGACGACACAGTTGCTGACCGNGCTAGCATTACATGAATCTGGAAACAAAGTCACAGCACAAACAGATTTGATAGAAGAAGAAATAGAAAGAACATCATCATTTGATTTCATAACATTGCTCTAAGAAATCCCAACCACAATCCCAATAATAGCACAAGCAAGAATTATAACAGAGAAACTGATGATGATGATTTTCTTCCTCGTCCTTCTATAAGGTTTTATGAAAGGCTTGACTTATTATTGATGTATGAGTGTGAATATATAGAAGAGGAAAAGTGTAAACCCTAACACAAGTAGGAAGCCCTAATACGAGTAAAATACAGTACAGGTGTAAGAGTAATGGGCCGGATTAGGATCGGTCTACTATGCCTCTGCAAGATCAGTGTACCATCGAGAAGACCGAGCTTGGACAGAGCACGATCAAATGGAGACTGAGGAATAGGCTTAGTCAAGGCGTCAACAAGCTGATGTTCGGTTGGAATATGTTGAACAAAGAGCACACCTTGAGTAATCCTGTCCCAGACAAAGAAGAAATCAACCTCAACGTGCTTCATCTTGGAATGCAGCTTAGGATTAGCACAGACATTCGTAGCACCAAGATTGTCACAATAGACAGTTGGCCGAGGGACAGAAATACCGAGTTCGGTGAACAAATTACGCGACCAACACAGTTTTGAGACGAGAGCAGCAATGGCACGATACTCTGCCTCAGTTGAAGATCGAGCAACAGCCTTTTGTTTCCGATAAGACCAAGAAATAGGAACAGCACCGAAAATCGCAACATAAGAAGTAGTAAAGCTGAGATCATGAAGGTTGCCACCCCAGCCAGAATCACTAAGCGCATCAAGCGTGGARGACACGTGGTGACGAAGAAAAAGACCATGAAGCAATGTCTGCTTAGTGGCTTGCCAGTTTAGCTGAGAAGGAAACTGCATAAACTGAGGCAGACGATTAACTGCAAAACAAATATCAGGATGAGTGACGGTGAGATACTGAAAGGCTCCTAACAACTGACGACAGGAAGTAGCATCACCAGCTGAAGAGGTATCAACAACACGGAGACTGACGGAGGCAGAAAGAGGGTACGAATGGGATTTGCATCAGTCATTCCCAAACTGCTCCGAGATATCCCGAATATAATGGTGCTAATGGAGAAAGCACCCGGAAGAAGAGCGAACAAGCTCAACACCTTAAAACTGATGCGAAGAACCAAGATCCTTGAGAGCAAAGCGAGCAGCCAGAGACCGAACAAATCGGTGAAGGTGAGGACTCGGACTACCACTAACCATAAATCATCAACAAAGACAAGGAGATACAGTCGGGGAGACCTCTGATGAAGGAAGAACAAAGAAGCATTAGACCAGCTCTGAGAAAAACCAAACTGCTATAAGAAGCAGTAGAAAGTGGAAAACCGAGGGCGAGTCAAAGATTCTGAGTTTATTTTGACACAGAAACTCCATTAATGATCCTCAAACAAAACCAAAAAAAAAAAAAAAGAAAAGAAGAAAAATAGTTGCAGAAATTGAAGACATAAAAAAAGAAGAAGACTTCCTTCATTGATAATGAAAATTGATTACAAAATGATGATATGAGAGGGACTATTTATAGCTAGTAAATTGGTATAATTGATCCTAACAAAAAATGTAACTAATTCAAGAATCAGTTAACTGATTCTTGAAACCAACTTATTCTTGAATGCATCTTTCAAGTCCCGCAAACAGCAATAATAAAACATTTCTTCAGCCTTCTTTCATGCTTCTTTAACTGTCTCTAGTTCATTCTTCTTCAATCTTTTATGCATTCTTCTTCAGCTGCAACCTTCCATCCTTTTATGCATTCTTCTTCAGCTGCAACCTTCCATCAAATAAGTATTGCAGCCTTCTTTCATTCTTCCTCAGCTGCAAACTTCCATTAAATAAGTAGCATTGCGGCCTTCTTTTATTCTTCTTCAGCTGCAATCTTTCCATTAAATAAGTAGCATTGCAGCCTTCTTTCATTCTTCTTCAGCTGCAATCTTCCATCAAATAAGTATAGTCTTTCAGCGAGGAGCTTATTTTAAACCATAGATAGACTTATGCAGCCTGCACACAAAAGTCAAACAACTAGAATCAACAAAACTCGGAGGCTGTCGCATGTAGACTTCTTCAGCAAGGGAACCATGACGGAAGGCATTATAATATCAAGCTACAGATCCGGCCAGCCAAACCCAAAATGAGCCGAAGAGTAGCAGGCTTAACCACAGGGCTAAATGTGTCATGAAAATCAACGCCAGRTTCCTAGGTAAACCCTTTGGCCACTAACTGGGCCTTGTAGAGATCAAGGGAACCATCAGGATGACGTTTCACATGAAATACCCAGCTTRCAACCAACAATATTAGTCCGAGAAGGAGCAGGCACTAAATCCCAGGTACCATGCGAAGCAAAGCATCATATTCTGATTTCATGGCATCAGATCACCGACGGTCGGCTAAGGCAGCCGCCACAGATACRGGTTCCATGGAAGCAGGGAGTGGATGAGCAGAAATAGTGGCGGTATGGAACTTGTTAGGCTTAAAGATGTTATTCTGGGAACGAGTAGTCATGGGGTTCGTGCGGGAAAGGGCAGGACGAGCAGGGCGGAGGGGGTGCTGGCAGCAGAGGAAGCAGAGGAGGTGGCAGGGGAGGGTGACGGGATTTGCAGCGGTGTAGGGCATGGTGGCGGTGGTAACGGGAGAGGGGAAAGAGAGAGAGGGGAAGGAGAGAGAGGCGAAGGAGGTGAGTCGGTAGGAGAGATAGTGAAGGCAGCAGGAACCGAGGCAACAGGTGTATGACTGACACTAGGAACACGAAAGAGGGACGGGAACTAGCTGGCAGGAGTAGGAGCCGGGGCCGAGGTAGGAGGTGGAGAGAGAGGATATGGAAATTGAGATTCATCAAAGCGAACATCACGGAAGACATAAACTCGTCCAGAACTTAACTCTAGATATTGATAAGCACTCTGCTGAGAACAACGGCTGAGAATGGGATTGAAATTTGTGCTGGATATACAGTCGAAGCCAGGGAAAACACAGAGAACCAAACACGCGCAATTTGGCATAGTTCGGATGTGCACGAAAGAGGAGAAAGTAGGGACACTGCATAGAAGTGACCTTGTAAGGCAACCAGTTTATCAGGTAGACAGAGGTTCGAAAAGCATGAGACCAGAATTTGGGTGGGAGATGAGCTTGATAAAGGAGAGTGAGGCCAGTTTCAACGATGTGATGATGACAACGTTCGGCAGTACCATAGTATTGGGGGATATATGCGAGAGTGAAGAGATGTTGAATGCCACTTTGGTGAAAGAAAATTTTAAGTTGAAGAAATTCACCCCCACCATCCGTGTAAACAATTTTGATTTTGGAATCAAAACAAGTTTCGACAACTTGTTTAAGACGGACAAATGTAGCAAAGACATCAGATTTGAATTTCMGAGGATAAAATTGGAATCTTACATCAGCATCCATTGATTCGAAAAGGCCGGCCGGCGTTAGAGGGGAAGAAACAAAGTGGGAAAGGACAGAGGGAGGGGGACATCTTATTCTCTTCGCAAGAACTTTCGGATCGGAAAAGCATTCGGAACGGATAGGAGACAGAGAAATCCGACGGCCACTCATACACACCSTCTCTATTTGGGCCGCGAAATACTATCGTCCCCGTAGTCAGATCCTTCACCTGAGAATAAGTGGGGAAAAATTCAAGGGAACAATTGTTAGTGGCACAAAACTGAGAGACAAATATCGGATTTTTATGCATAGTGGGAACATGAAGAACATTAGCTAAGAAAAATGTGTTACTGGACAAGGTAGTAGAGCCTGAATGTGAGATTTAGATTATGCATGTTACCAGTGATGTGATGCGAGGCAGCACTGTCAACAAGCCAGTTGCCGTTGGGAGCAGCAGAGGCAATTGTATGATTAAAGGTGGGGCTGGCATGGCGAGAAACAACGTCTAGGCAGTCACAGGCAGGATGAAAGTGCTGCCTGCAAAGCTGACAATATCCCTGATACCCCTTTGAGATAAGCTGCTGCTGCTGCCGATAATTACYGCCATTGTGGTTCTGCCCCTGATACGGATAATTATTGTTCATCAGCTRCTGCTCAGGATAACTACCAGTTTTGCGGGTCTGGTGTTGCTGAGGATCGCGAGGCCGTCCTTGATAATGATTACTGGGTTGCCGATCCTGACCATCTGAGCTGTGGCTGGAATTAGAGTTGCGGTGCTTTGGCTGTTTGATGACAGGTTGGCATTGATAGCAATGTCGGCAGTGGAATCATCCCGTTTGAACATATCTTCGTAGTCAACCAATTTCTCATACAACTCATCAAAAGAGAGAGGAGTCTCCCGAACACGATCACCAGTAATTATTTCTTTAAAAAATTTGCCAACTGCGTCGATAATATGCNGAACTTTAATACCCAGAAACTGGTTTCTACTTATGTATATAATGAAATTTACTTTTTGAAGTTGTTTTTAAATTATGAGATTTTTGATGACGTTGTTTTTGAATAGTGTAAAAGCCTTCCGCTGTATTTACTTTTAAAAGAATGGTGGCTTATAAATAGATAAATTTTTATTTTYGAACGGAACGACGTAATATTCCCGTGTTAGGACTGTTCCTAAACTGGGGGTGCTACATATTCCTTACATGAACATCCTTTGATTGCTGCCATGTGATCACTTGCAGTAATTCATGAGATTGTTTTCTTTGTACATGGCAAACCAGCATGCTCATATAAGAAATTCCTCATGGTTCTTTTTGGCAGAAGATCATCCCCTTTTTAACATCAGTAACTACTACCCTGTATCAAATGCAAATATAAGAAATCACCAGCTCCAAATCTTTTCATTCCTCACACTCTTTTTTAAGGTAGCTGCCAATCCATGACATGAGTTCGGAGCCAAATAAGTATCTTTGTTGGATTAAATAAGCTAAAATTTTACTTTAACAAGAAATGAGACATTTTAGCTATATTGTTCTAGCTTTTCCCGATATCACTACCTTACTGGAAGGAGACAGGGATTTCTTTCTCTCTAAGTTTTCTTCTTAGGAAAATATATTTCTTACTTGATAATCTTTTTTCTCGATTATAGGACTTTTCATAATTAGCTTAAACCATTTCTGGGTTAAGCAAAAGGCAACTCAAAAGTGTAATAAGCACTATCAGATGCAGCCTGAGTAATTGTGAGTATTAAAATCAATATGACGACGTAGTATTGGTAGTCGGCTACAACACCATAAAAGCCTGAGTGGAGAATGTATTTGCAGAGCCAGCAGAGTAAGAATGCCTCATGCTCATTCTCAGAAATTGTAGCCGAATCAGCCATATTGACCTCAATGAACTTGGGGTAGCCAGCTAATTGCTTGTTGAAATTCAACTGAAAATCCTTCCAATTCACATCACCATATAAAGTCGGCACATCAATATTGGTCACTGTCAGGCTGAGAATGGTGGCCACATCCAGCAAAGTGGGGGAAAAATTCATGAAGRAAGCATGAAAGCATTGATAGTCGACGACCAGAACAGCAGAATGGCCATTAGTAAATTTCAATTGAAATTTAGCTAGAGATTTGCATACTGCTGAATAGCATGGTGAAACCCCTATCTTTTCCAAGAAGACCCCATGGTTGGAGTCAATTGCCCAGTGCAAAGGTTAAAATTTGCAAGTTAGCCCGACCAGCAGCGGAAGTTTTTGGCCACCTTGACAGAGTCTAGTCAGAATGGAGAAGAGAAAAGCTGAAGCTTTTAGGCTTGAGGAAGGAAAAGGCATTTGCAGAAATGGGTGGTTGAACAACCAAACCCAAAATATACAAATCTTTGGAAGGGTAATGGCAAATCAGGACCTAATTATTGGTGAGCTTAGAATGATTGAATGCTTCACCATGAGAGCTGCTGCTAGAAGAACAACCGAATCCAGAATATAGAAATCTTTGGAAGGGTAATGACAAATTAGGACCCGATTATAGGTGAGCTTAGAGTGATCGGAGGCTTCGCCATGATAGCTGTTGCTGGAAGACATATTGCCTAACAGTGGATCAGAGGAAGCAATCAGAAACTAGCGAACTCGAAAATAGCAGAAAGTCAGAAATGGCAGAAAAGCGAGAAAGAACGAGTAAAGGCTTGAAGAAGAGGACGTTAATAGTTTGTTTTCCTTTTTAGCATTTTTTTCACGTCGTGAGAAGCCAAACAGATGTGACAGTTGTAAGTTCCAAAAGGAGTCATCAAGACTTGGGTAAGCCAACTTGCAAATGGATGGTCAACTGTCTATACTTAGCAATCGATAGGACTCAACAGTCCTAGAAGCATGCGAAAAGACGGGTGACACAAATCTTCACCTAAATCAGCCATTCAGCATCGTCGATTTGGGCCAAGGTTTGGGAGGGCATATGTTGGTGCCTAAAATAACCAACGTCAATGACTCAGGTAGGTAGTAAYTGTTAGTCGAGCAAGGTCAAAATAAACATAAGTCCAAGGTAGAATGAGTCCAAACGTTTGAGAAACTCAATGGCTAATGAAAAATCAACTAAGAAATGGATTAGAGAACGGTCGAGAAATAGGAGGAAAAAGTTTGCCGAATCGACAAAGACATCGAGAAGCTAGGAAATTAGCTCTTCAGTCAAATAAGGCCATAATCACTTGACAGAAAATCAAGGGGCGTGATCAACAGAATGACCGATTAAGGTGGATGTGGGTCAAGAAAGTAGCATGAAAGAAGGAGAAATGATTTAAAAGTAGTCGTGGCTACTACCAGGCAAGAGAACACTACTCAAGAGGAGTATTTACAAGAAGAGAGAAAGCAGAAAGAATTTYRATCAATCAACTCAACAATCAAGCAATTTATCTTCATTTTTACGTCTTTGTTCACTTTTCTAGTGTTAATTGATTTCATTAGCTTTATTAGGATAGATTTATACCTTTTTTATGCAATGTTTATGCATTAACATTTATTTGCTTTCTTAGATGATAGCATAATTAATTAGTTTATTTTATTTCTTTACTTTCATTATTGCTTTCATTACTGCTTATTTTACAAATTTTTACTTATCCGATTTCACCTTATTAACTACATTATTTCCTCAATCAGCAAAATCACTAGTTCAATTCAAGCTAACTAGTTGTGTCTTTCTACTGCTTGGCATCCTTCAGCATAATCACTTACTGAACCTAAGTTAACTAAGTTATATCTTTTTGCTATTTTGCATCTTTCAGCATAATCACTTGACTAGCTTCACCTGTCTTAGTTGCATCTTTCTTCTATGACTTTTTACAGTTTGTGTTTGCTTGTTCCTTGATTGGCTAGAAGATTCATTTTTTTTTTTTTTAAGCCGTTGTAAATACACACATACACCACAGTTTTTCTTGTTAGCATGTTTCATTTGCACATTTTGTGAGAACTTACTGAAATTAAATCAAGAACTCACATATAAAAAAGAGGTTGATGTGGATCTAGTGGACTGATTATATAGCTAGCTAGCTRGAACTTAAGCCTTATTGTGTTGAAAAGCTTAGTACGCCACAATCAAAATAGTCGCGTCAGCTAGGCAATTTTTGCGCACCAACAGTTAGACATTTTGAGTGGTATGAAATGAAGCTCYTGAGTCCAAAACCCAATCATCAAACGGGCTGTTCACTACCAAAAGTAATGCATCAAGCACCTCTTATTTTTAGTATTAGCAAAATCATCTTCATCCTTCTTCTTAGGGTTTCTACATTGGTACCTAAAGTGTTCTGGTTTGCACATATTTCCAGCACTTTCCTTGTTGGCTTGATATAGATTTACTTCTATTTCGATAAAATTTATGGATTTTAATCTACTCCGATCTGAATATCTATTGTTACCTCTACCCCTTGTCTCAAGGTTTAGGGCAGAGCCAAATTCTAAGGTTTCATCTTCATCACTTGTGAGAACTTCCTTAGCCAGAATTAAATCATTATCTATAGAATTGATGGTACTAAATTCTAAGGTTTCATCTTCATCACAATTCATTTGTGATGGTACTAAATTCATTTAGATGTCATGCTACTGATGTGTTTTCTGCCATGTTTAGATTGAATAGTTTCTTCATCAAATGCACCTCGTAATGTGCATGGTTTTCTTATACATACCGCAAAACCTTCAATAGATCTGTTGTGGTCTTCTCCTTTACAACATTGTGTGCAACAGATCTAGTCAGAGTTAACCTGACAACTTGCCTATCAAGAAGAGTCCATTCCTCAACCTTCACATCGTCAGGTTTTATCCCCGAAAGAGGCAGATGCATTTATTTCCCATGGAGATAATCTTCGATCTGTATCCTCCAATATGCGTAGTCTTGTGACCAAACTTATCTATTCTAAAAGTTGGTGCCTTTAATACTTYCTTTGCCGTTGCTCTCACTCAAACCTAACCCTAGGCTCTGATACCAGTTGTTAGGAATTAAATCTAAATTCCCAAAATGTGAGAAACTAAATAGAAGCAAAAAGCCACATATCTGAAGAAAACATATTCACACGCATAAGATAATGCTTGCGTAGTTTGGCAATTTGCCTACGTCTATGGAGTTGCATGGGTTTCCCTATAATCAAGAAGGAGTACAAAGGGATCCACGCAAGTGTTTTTAATCTCCTTTTATATATAAGGAGTCCTAACTCACTAAGAAAAGAAATACAACCATTAGAAAGTTATGAAAAAACCTAATTCTATTTTAACAAGGAGTCCTCAAACTTATTTTCTCTCCAAAATTCATCCATGTCATATGCTCACGGGATACGTTACGTGCGCTTCTGATTTAGCACAAGATTCCTTGTTTCCTTGGTCTATCCCATATGTCCATGCGCTATCTTAAGAGCACTTTTGGTTTTAAAGCACAAACACAATTAGGCTTCATAAAATCCAACATGACATATCACTCCAGGGTAATCCGAACCCCTTCAAAGTCAGTTTCTTCAAAGTTGAGCAAATGTAGAATCTTAGCTATAAGCCAAAAAAGTTTTTTTTTGATCTATAGATAATGATTCAAGAACGATGCAGTTCAATTTTGTAGTCAGATAAATACCAGTTGTTAGGAATTAAATCTAAATTCCCAGAACGTGAGAAACTAAATAGAAGCAAAAAACCACATATCTAAAGAAAAAATAATCACACGCATAAGACAACACTTACATAGTTTGGCAATTTGTTTACATCTATGGAGTTGCAGCGGTTTCACTATATTCAAGAACGAGTACGAAGGGATCCACTCAACTGCTTTTTAATCTCCTTTTATATATAAGGAGTCCTAACTCACTAAGAAACGATATACAACCATTTAGGAAAGTCATCAAAAAACCTAATTCTATTTTAACAAGGAGTCCTCAGACTTATTTTTTTCTCCAAAATTCATCCATGTCATATGCTCACACGGTAAGTTACGTGCGCTTTTGATTTAGCGCAAGATTCCTTGTTTCCTTGGTCTATCCCATATGTCCACGCGCTATCTTAAGAGCACTTTTGGTTTTAAAGGACCAACACAATTAGGCTTCATAAAATCCAACATGACATATCACTCTGGGGTAATCTGAACCCCTTCAAAGTCAGTTTCTTCAAAGTTGAGCAAACGTGGAATCATAGCTATGAGCCAAAAAAGTTTTTTCTGATCTACAGATAATGATTCAAGACGATGCAGTTCAATTTCGCAGTCTGATGAATACCATTTGTTAGGAATTAAATCTAAATTTYCAGAACGTGAGAAACTAAATAGAAGCAAAAAACCACATATCTAAAGAAAAAATAATCACACGCATAAGACAATACTTACGTAGTTTGGCAATTTGTCTACGTCTATGAAGTTGCAGCGGTTTCACTATATTCAAGAACGAGTACGAAGGGATCCACTCAAGTGTTYTTTAATCTCCTTTTATACATAAGGAGTCCTAACTCACTAAGAAAAGATATACAACCATTAGGAAAGTTATCAAAAAACCTAATTCTATTTTAACAAGGATCCTCAGACTTATTTTTTTCTCCAAAATTCATCCATGTCATATGCTCATGCGGTAAGTTAKGTGCACTTCTGATTTAGCACAAGATTCCTTGTTTCCTTGGTCTATCCCATATGTCCACAYGCTATCTTAATAGMACTTTTGGTTTTGAAGGACAAACACAATTAGGCTTCATAAAATCCAACATGACATATCACTCCCAGGTAATCCAAACCCCTTCAAAGTCATTTTCTTCAAAGTTGAGCAAACGTAGAATCATAGCTATGAGCCAAAAAAGTTTTTTCTGATCTATAGATAATGATTCAAGATGATACAGTTCAATTTCACAGTCTGATGAACACTATTTGTTAGGAATTAAATCTAAATTCCCAGAACGTGAGAAACTAAATAGAAGCAAAAAACCACATATATGAAGAAAAAATAATCGCACGCATAAGATAATACTTCGTAGTTTGGCAATTTGTCTATGTCTATGGAGTTGCAGCTGTTTCACTATAATCAAGAAAGAGTACAAAGGGATCCACTCAAGTGTTTTTTAATCTCCTTTTATATATAAGAAGTCCTAACTCACTAAGAAAAGATATACAACCATTAGGAAAGWTATCAAAAAACCTAATTCTATTTTAACAAGGAGTCCTCAGACTTATTTTTTCTCCAAAATTCATCCATGTCTTATGCTCACGCGGTGAGTTACGTGCGCTTCTGATTTGGCACAAGATTCCTTGTTTCCTTGGTCTATCCCATATGTCCACGTGCTATCTTAATAGCACTTTTGGTTTTAAAGGACAAACACAATTAGGCTTCATAAAATCCAACATGACATATCACTCCGGGGTAATCCGGACCCCTTCAAAGTCAGTTTCTTCAAAGTTGAGCAAACGTAGAATCATAGCTMTGAGCCAAAAAAGTTTTTTCTGATCTATAGATAATGATTCAAGACGATACAGTTCAATTTCACAGTCTGATGAACACTATTTGTTAGGAATTAAATCTAAATTCCCAGAACGTGAGAAACTAAATAGAAGCAAAAACAACATATCTAAAGAAAAAATAATCACACGCATAAGACAATATGTACGTTGTTTGGCAATTTGTCTACGTCTATGGAGTTGCAGCTGTTTCACTATAATCAAGAAGGAGTACAAAGGGATCCACTCAAGTGTTTTTTAATCTCCTTTTATATATAAGGAGTCCTAACTCACTAAGAAAAGAAATACAACCATTAGGAAAGTTATAAAAAAACCTAATTCTATTTTAACAAGGAGTCCTCAGACTTATTTTTTCTCCAAAATTCATCCCTGTCATATGCTTACACGGTAAGTTACGTGCGCTTCTAATTTAGCGCAAGATTCCTTGTTTCCTTGGTCTATCCCATATGTCCACGCGCTGTCTTAATAGCACTTTTGGTTTTAAAGGACAAACACAATTAGGCTTCACAAAATCCAACATGACATATCACTCCAGGGTAATCTGAACCCCTTCAAAGTCAGTTTCTTCAAAGTTGAGCAAAGGTAGAATCATAGCTATAAACCAAAAAAGTTTTTTCTGATTTATAGATATTGATTCAAGACGACRCAGTTCAATTTCACAGTCTAATGAAGCTTGTGGATATGAGATAAATGAAAGTGGGATTTTAGTTTCCTAACATTTGCTATTATTCGAAAGAGAAATTCTCCATGCTTGTAATAAAGGTTTTGTATGGAAAATGTTTGATTATTGTGCAATGGAGGTATGTCATGATCACAAAATCAGCAAGAATTTACATATTTCATGATACATACCTCAACTTTTGCATTTCCCATAGGGTAAGTGGTAACTCATATCATCCTTTAATACTCCTATATAAATAAGGTGTCTCTAGATTCTCAGACTTCACTATTGATGATGGAATATATGGCAAAAATAGTGTTTCGAGGTTCTTGAGACTTTTTATTGACCGTGAATAGATTAACAATCAAAAGAAATTTTTAAAATATCTCAAAAGAATAAGTTTTTCATTTGGAAATGCATGAACCAGTGGAGACTGAGTGTAGAGGATAGGGTGGATATAGATGATGCCAGGGATTTCCAATTATCAGGAGTTCCAATGCTTACACGATAATTAGCACATCTGGCATCCATGGACCAATCTTCGTTCCCTCGAGTCACTTCGAGAACTTTTTCTTCTTCATGTTTGCTACGAAAAAGTCATGCAGAAGATCATGAAGGTTACAAGCTTTGATTCCACTAGTAGAACTCTTCCCATTAACAATGACTAGCCTTCTTGCAACAAGATCCATCAAGTACTCCTCAGCCRTAACCTCTTAGCTTTTAGTATCATGCTTTYGTATCGGACTTTCTGAAATCCATAATAGGGTTAGCCTCTTCRCTCTAATCTAGAATAGAAAGCAAGGTTTCAAATACTTTGGTAGATGCTTATAGCTCAATTCCAGTATATCTATGTAACATTCTTTAGCTATCTATCAAGAAATTTAGATTTCCTCGAACTTGTTTCAACCATTCCAGGCACTCAATTTGTTCCTTCAGTAGACCTGCAATTAGAATGATAGCAAATGGTATCAGCCCTATATAAGAAAAAATAGTCCAAATTGTCTTTCCAACAAAAGATTAGGTCAAAATTGCCATTTACCAAGAAAAATTGTCAGCCTTCTACAAGTCTCTCTCTCTCTGTTTTTTTTTTTTTTTTTTTTTGTGTTTCAGTTTTTATTTTTGATCGGCTATAATCATGTATAAAATTCTAACCTAATTCATTATTTGTTTAAAAAAAAGATTTTATTTGTTTTATTTTAATGGGTCATGATCACATGGAATGTGAAATGTCCAAACAAATTTAAAATAGCCAATGTCTATCAAGTTGTTGGACTATATTTCTTCCGTATGGGTCTCATTATTTGCTAATAATAGACATGACACATGGATCAAATCAAAYTTCAATTTSGACTAATTATGCTTTAAATAATCATATCTAGTCAAACTCTAGGACCAACTTGGTATTGAACAAAAAATGTTTCAAACTATCCTAAATAAATAGTAAGTGTCGTTTCTACTCTTAAAACCTTAAGAGTCATAATGTTTAACCTCTATAAATAAAAAATTTTAGATCACACAAAGATTAATAAGAATCTGTCTACAATTTACTTCTCAATTTTCCTCTCATTCTTTTTGGCCATGTTCTAATGAATGAGAATACAAATATAAATATCTTATCCTTCAATTATTTTAAATTTTAAATATCAATGTTTACATATATATAACAATTATATTATTTTTTAATATATTTTTTATTTTTAAATGTTGAATAAATTATGAAATAATATAATAATAAATGAAATAAAATATAAAAAGTATTTAATATGTTTTCGATTATTTAATAGAATAATTAATTTGAAATGAAAAAAATTTAGATAATAATTATTTTAAAATGAAAGAATAATTTATTTCAAGTTTTAATTATTGCAGCAAGATCATCGCACAATTCAAATATGGGTAACTTTTTAACTTTGTTTGAATAATTGAAGCAAAAACTTAAAAATATTAATAGTCAAATTTTTCCTATTTTAAGCCAAAGTTGACAAGTAATGCTTCCCCCAGGGCTTCCAAATAAACATAGCCCACGTCCTCTTTGACTTCCAAAAACTCTCCCATATAAGCAAGCATCGATCGCAACATGATAAGCACTAAACCGATCCTTCTTGTCTTCACATCCAAAGGGTCATGCCTTGCACGTACTGTCCTCCATATATGTAATAACAGCAAGAAGCCAATWCCGGACTTCAAAATTCACCACCATGGCTTCTCTCAATCCCTACGGCAAAGTCAATGAAGCTGACCATGAGAGGCTGATGGCTCGTCGGAAGACGAGGAAGAGAATCACCATTATTGGTATCTCTTCTATTGTCCTTGTCGCTGTCGTTGTTGCTGCTGCTGTTGTTGGAGTCACACAAAGCAAAAATGGCAAATCACAAGACAAAGATCAATCAATTTCCGCCTCAATCAAGACAGCWTGCAGTATCACTTTGTATCCGAATTCGTGTTACGACAGTCTTGCTTCTTATGTTAAATCTGGCAATATCAAACCTCAGGATATCTTCACGTTGTCTGTTCAAGTGGCCTTGGATGAGCTTTCCAAAGCTTCTCAAGATTTTAATGAAAATGGAGGATTCAAGAAGCTTAATATCACGGACAAAATGACACTTGCAGCACTTGAAAGCTGCCAAGAGTTGTTTTCTCTTGCATTGGATCATCTTAACAGTTCATTATCTCTCACTGATAAATCATTGCCTGAGGTTTTCGATGATTTCAGAACGTGGCTAAGTTCTGCAGGCACTTACCAGCAGACTTGCATCGATGGTTTAGAGCATGCAACTTCCGGATTGAGAACGCTCGTGCATCAGAGCTTGAAAAATTCTACCGAGTTTACGAGCAATAGTCTTGCCATAGTTACAGAACTCGAGTCTTCAATGGAATCAATAAGTGCTTTGGCTTCTAMTGGACGGCGTTTGATGAGTTCTGATGCTGAAGAAGAGCCAACCTGGTTTTCCTCCATGGACASAAAGCTACTGCAGAAGGCAACTTCACAAATAAAGGCTGACGCCGTAGTGGCAAAGGATGGGTCAGGAAAGTACAAGACAATCGAGGCTGCCCTTAAGGCTGTCCCAGAAAAGAGTGGTAAGAGGTTTGTGATTTATGTGAAGAAAGGGGTTTATGTTGAAAATGTTAGGATTGAGAAGAAAATGTGGAATGTCATGATGATTGGTGATGGAATGGATGCTACTGTTGTTTCTGGCAGTCTCAATTTTGTTGATGGAACTCCTACCTTCAAAACTGCTACATTTGGTAAGTTTTATATATGTAGATTTAACAAAAATCATCGACTTTTATTACCTTAATTTTATCTTACTGTAGCCATCAATATAAGATATATCCAGCTAGAAGGTTGAAATTTGGACTTTCCTTTCCTCTGTAGCTGTGTTTGGCAAGGGATTTRTTGCTCGTGATATGGGCTTCATCAACACTGCCGGTGCAGCCAAACATCAGGCTGTTGCCCTGATGTCAACGGCAGACGAGTCCGTGTTCTACCGTTGCAAAATGGATGCATTCCAGGACACGCTCTATGCCCATTCCAACAGACAATTCTACAGAGAATGCAAAATCTACGGAACTGTAGATTTCATCTTCGGAAACTCAGCTGTTGTCTTCCAAAACTGCAACATTTTACCCAAGAAACCTATGCTTGGCCAGCAAAATACCATCACAGCACAAGGAAAAATTGATCCAAATCAAAACACARGCATTTCCATTCAGAACTGCACCATTTTGCCATYAGGAAACCTCACTGGAGTAAGCACATTCTTGGGAAGGCCATGGAAAAATTACTCAACTACTGCGTACATGCAAAACATGATGGGAACCTTCATTCATCCCAAAGGATGGTTGCCATGGGTGGGAACTACAGCACCAGATACCATATTCTATGTTGAATATCAAAATGTTGGCCCCGGTGCAGTGACCAGAAACAGGGTTAAATGGAAGGGTTTGAAGCTTAATCTCAATGCTAAACAAGTTGGTAAATTTACGGTTAAGTCATTCCTTCACGGAGATAAGTGGATTTCTGCAGCTGGTTCTAGCTTCAAATCAGGTCTTTGAGATGGTGCTCACATCAGAAACTTACGATCATTTGTTTTGATGCTCCGTTTTGATTTTCATTTTCTCCTTTTCTTTAATACATTRATCCATTATTCATTCATATATGTAACTGATTGATTTTCCAAGTGAAATAAATTCAAACTATGAGTACAGAAAAAAATTTACTTACAGAAATATAGGTTGTACTGGTAAACCTAAAGTAATGGTAATTTGATGAAAATACCTCATGCCATCTTTGCTGATGCTCAATATGCATCGTTTCATTTTATTTCCACCGCTGAAGAATGTTGAATTCTAGCAATTCATCKCCAACCRCTGGACTTATATAGCAAGCTTGATCGAGCATTCCTTGGCCTTTTAAMGATTGATCCCTCTGGATGTGGAAGTCGAGGATAAGGTCTGGGCCAACCAACCTTAGTAGTTGATGAAATACCAGACTTCTCATGCATACAAATTATGCATAGCATCTAAAGCAAAGGAAGTCCTGAACCTAATGGTTATAGAAGTGGAGGCAAAGATGTTTTTGGCAATCGTTAGTTTCAACCATATCAAAAAGATAATTAATAGAATTTTAAAATCCATTACTTTTGCCGGGAGATTCAAACTCGAAGTGACACTATATATATATATATGGCCACCATCTCCTCCCAAACGTCGTCATCCATCGCTTCTACCACCAAGACATCCACTCCTCCAGTTGCCGCCGCCGGCCTCACCCAATGTGCCTCAATCAATGCTGCGGCTCAGCTTCCAATCCGTCTCACCCCGGACGATTATTTTACTTGGCGTGTGCAGTTCCTGTCGTTAGCCTTTGGGTAAGATCTCACAAAATTTATTGATGGAAGTTCTCTTTGTCCTCCTCGTACAGTTGCCTCYACCAGTGGTGCACCAGCAGTTAATCCTGCCTATAAGATTTGGCAATGACAAGATCAGTTGATCTTCCGTGCCCTTTTGGCATCCAATACAGAACGTGTTGCTCCTTTAATTGCAAGTTCAACCACCTCCAAGCAAGCCTCGGATAAATTTGCTCGTTTTTACTCCAATCCCAATCGTAGCCGTGTCATCTCCCTGCTTGAGCGGCTTGCTCATCGACGCGATGATCAACCTGTTGCCGATTACTTGAATAATCTAYGGTATCTTGCCGATCAAATTTCTTTAATTCATATACCTRTTGCAGTTAATGAATTAGTGGTGCATATTATCGACGCAGTTGGCAAATTTTTTAARGAAATAATTACTGGTGATCGTGTTCGGGAGACTCCTCTCTCTTTTCATGAGTTGTATGAGAAATTGGTTGACTACGAAGAAATAATAACGATTTCATCAAGTGCGAATGCTGCTTGCTGGAATATGCAATGGTTTCTTGCCTTCCAATTTTCTTATATAACATTTTGAAARTTGCCTCACAAAATGTAGTAAAATTATAGGAATATATAAAAATGCCATACTTGTGCCACTAAAATATCGCATAAGGAAAAACAGCCACCAATTTGTGGCACGTCAATGAAGTGACCACTAGAATGTCATAAAATGTAATGCAAAACACAAAGCAAATTGAATATCTACAGTTCTCTCTCTCTCTATATATATTGCTAGGAAATGGATCAGTTTATGAAATCAAAGAAATACACAGGTCACAAAGCTCAGACGAGGAGTTTGCATAGTTAGTACATCATAATCGTTTTGCAGTCCCTATGTCTAGAACAATTCGCAAAACAAAAGAGCGAGTGATAAAGCTTAGGGAAGTCAAAATCATGCTCACCCAGTTGAAAGTTCCTCCTTCTCCACTGCCAATATGAAGTAACATGAAAAATCTCAGGTCATGGTACATTGAAAATACAATCGTCGGAGGTTTCTTGAAGATTCCAATCTATCCAGAGTTAGATTGAGTTAGGTCTAAATAAATAAATTTTCCGCTCTTTGGGAAGAAGAAGTTGCCAAAGCTGCCCGGCACTGAGGCAATCCCTGATAGTGTACTAGACCCTCTTAGTATATCTGTGACAAATGGGGCAAAGAGCACTATTTGCTAATCCTCCAGGTTTTAGGAACTCATTAGTCTTGAGACGATCATGACGAAGTTGTCATAGGAGAAGAGGATATATGTACGAAGCACGATGCTGCAAAGGTGGTTCCAGCAGAAGAGTTCTCAAAAGCAGGTGATTGAAGAAATTGGTGAGCTGAACTATTGCTAAATCTGCCGAAATGAGAATGGGAATATCACCAGCGCCACTGGCATCAGGAGTGAACAAGTCGGATGAGGTCTATGCAGTTAGAAGACAAGAGCACGCAAAGGAACTCAAAATTTAAGCCTAGATGGACATCCCAATAGTCACAAACTCCCCTGAGCTCTTCTCGAAAAGAGATAGGATGAAGAAGAAGGTTGGCTAATTAGGGCCAACACCAAGCCAATGATAAAACCAAAAGAAGGTACTTTCTCAGTTTCCAATGGTCCAATTCAGACCCCTCTAGAGGAGGTTGTACAGCCATGAGTAATACCTTTCCATGAGTAAGAGCTGTTTCAGGTACCATTCCGTTTCATGACTGAGTCCCTCCCATATTTTCCATGTAGAATGGACGCCCAAATAGTATTTGCTTCAAGTAAAATYCGCCAAGCTATTTTASCAAGCATCACATGATAGACCTAAGCCTCCTTCCTCCTTACTCTGACAAATGTGGTACCAACTGATCCTTTGCTCCTGCGTGTCACCCGACAAGAAGGTTCTACTAATGTTTTCCAAGTGAGAGATAGTAGAGGTGGTAAGTTAGCTGTTTGSATGGTGTCGCATGGTGTGGTTGAGGAAAATTAGTGAGGATGATCCTTGGGTAAACAATTGAAGAATTACTCTTCGAAAATCATATTAGAGTTTAAATCTAAGTTCAATCTTCATTTTTCCTCTTCATAAAAATGTTGAAGATTCAAGCTAGGTTTTCCTTCTTGTTCTTGGAAGAAGGCTTCTGGATGTTTGATGAAGTTTAGACTTGTTCCCAMTTGTTTTAATAATATCCTTTCATGGATGTTTGATTTTCGTGTAGATAGGCTTCCTTGTTGCTTTTAGTTTAATTTTTGTTGCCTACTTTTCATGATTACTACCTTATTTTCTTCTTCTACTGCAGCGACTCTTGAGTAGTCAAAAGATGCTAAGTTTTATCACCCTACAATTGTCCTGGTGGCAACATGATAGATTTGTCGAAAACTTGTTTTAACTTGCATATATTCACAATTACTACAACATGAGTTTCTTTTACGTACTTTCAGAAAATACAAATAAGAAGTTAAAAGCATTAAACTCGAATAGAAGCAAGTTTGACGCCGCCGACCCATATTTTCTTCATCACTCCGATCATCTTGGAATGGTACTTGTTTCCAAGCCCCTCAATAGGGATAATTATTCAACGTGGTGTAGAGCCATGATGATTTCTTTAAACACGAAATCCAAGTTAGGTTTCATAGGCGGGACCATCAAAATTCCATTAGTGACAACAAAACTAGATGACTATGCTTTGTGGACAAAATGCAATCATATGATCCTCCATTGGATCCTCAATTCACTCAAACAGGACATTGCACACAGTGTCATTTTCTTACAACCGCTCAGCATGTAGGGGAAGACCTTCGAGATCGTTTGTCTCAAAGCAATGGGCCTCGTATTTTTCAGATTGAGAGGGATATTGCTTGTCTTACTCAAGATCAGACGTCTGTTGCAGCTTATTAGACAAGGCTTAAAAAATTATGGGATGAACTAGGATCCTGTAATGACATTGTTTGCTCTTCTAGGTCTGACCATAAGAGACGAAGACTGATGCAATTTCTCGTGGGATTTAATGAGTCCTGCGATGCAATTCGAGGACAATTTTTATTGATGAATTATTTACCTGATATTACTAATACTCTTCCATTATACAAGAGGAAAGCAGTGAAACCTGGGGGCTTCACGTGATATGACAGAGAACTCAGCCATGGCTATATAAAGGGTTGAATTGGTGGCTCTAGTCATTCGATATGGACAAGGCTTTTTTTTTCTCGTTCCAACTCATCTAGTCGAAAATCTTTGCGTTGCTCTTATTGTGACTGTGATCATCATATCTAGAGACATGGTGCAGGCTGAATGGGTACCCACTAGATCACCTAAACATGTATCAAGCAGATCTAATCAAGAAAACACTTATTTCAAACGCAACCATAGCCATCGATCTTTTGTTAACAAAGGAAAGTCCAGTAATGCAAGAGTTGCCATTGGTGAAAAACGGACTCTCTGATTTACAAATCCAGGAAATTTATCCATCACACAGAGTATAAAAAGTGACCATAATCCACCAAAGTTATAGCTAATGTTACTTCCGCSGGTTTGTAGCAAACATTGTTGCACATTCGTCACTTAATCATCAATAGTGGTGCAACAAATCACATTACTTCCTCTCCAAAATTTGCTTTTCAATAGCAGTTCAAATACTTTGTTTGCCACCAATTGCTATTCCAAGTGGAGCACTAGCTCCGATTACATCCGTTGGTAACTTTCCTTTGAGTTCTTTTGTTACTTTAGAAAATATACTTGGCATGCCATCTTTTAAGGTGAATTTGATCTTCATGAGTCGAGTTACCAAAGATCTTAATTTTTTGGTAACCTTTTTCCCTAATTGCTAATTTTTCAAGACATGGTGGCAACGACAACGATTAGTCTGGTTGTAMAACAAGATGGACTTAATTATTTGGCTGTTTTAGAAAGTACAAACCTCAAACTCCATCTGCAGCCGCCACTTCTTGTCATGCACGAAATCCTCAAGTCACCTTATCCACTTTGTGGTATTGCCGTTTAGGACATTTGTCTTCCATTAAATTAGATTTTATGGCCAAACAGCTACTAAATTTACCATTCCTGTCTAGCAATGTTTGTGATGTTTGTGCACTTTCAAAACAAAATCGACTTTCGTTCTCCATTAGTTTCATTTCTTCTGTTAGTGTTGATACCTAAAAATAGCTGACGTCAATGGCTGAGGTAGGTAGCAATGGTTAGTCGAGTAAGGTCAAAACAAATATAAGTCCAAGGGAAAAGGAGTTCAAACAGCTGAGAAACTCAACAGCTAATGAAAATTCAAGTAAGGAATGAATCAGAGAACGATCGAGAAGGAGGAGGAAAAAGTTTGCCAAATCGGTAGAAATAGTAGGAAGCTAGGAAATCGGATCTGCAATCAGATAATTTTATAACCACTTGACCGAAAATCAAGGAGCGTGATAAACTGAATAGCCAATTGAGGTGGACGTGGGCCGAGGAAGTAGCATGGAAGAAGGATAAATGACTTAAATGTAGTCGACTTTTTCTGCTACCAGCYGGCAAGAGCTCAAGAGGAATATAATAAATAAGAAGAGAGAAAAGAGAAACAACCCCAATAAATTAACTCAACAATCAAGCAATTTACTCTTCATTTTTGTTTTTGTTCATTAAATAACTAGTTTTATCAATTTTTTATAGTGTTCATTGATTTCATTGGCTTTATTAGGATAGTTTTATACCCCTTTTATGCAATGTGTAAGCATTAGAATGATTATTTGCTTTCTTAGGTGGTAAGTATTTCCAGCCTTAATAGCATAAATGATTAACTTATTTTATTTCTTTGCTTTCATTATTGCTTTCTTTACTGCTTATTTTATAGATTTTTAGCTCATATAGGATTACTTATCTTGTTTCACCTTATTAACTGCATTATTTCCTCAATCAGCATAATCACTAGTTTAGTCCAAGCTAACTTAGCTGTATCTTTATGCTACTTGGCATCCTTCATCATAATTACTTGTTCAGCTTAAGCTAACTAAGTTGTATCTTTCTGTTGTTTTGCATCCTTCAACATAATTACTTGGYTAGCTTCACCTGTCTTAGTTGCATCTTTTTGCTGTTTAACTTTTTGCAATTTACGTTTACTTRTTCCTTGATCAGCTAGAAGATTCGCTGTATTGTTTTCTTAGCCATAGTAAAAATACACATACACCACAGTTTTGCTGGTTGCATATTTCATTTGCAATTGTGAGAACTTAGTAAAGTTAATTCAAGAACCCGACATATAGAAAAGAGGTTGCTATGGATCCAGTGAGCTGGTTACACGACTGTCTAACTGGAACTCAGGTGTTGTTGTATTGAAAGRCTTAGTATGCCACAACTAGAATAGTAGAGTCAACTAGGCAACTTTTACACACCAACTCGATTGGCACACCCAGAGGGACCTATTAACTGTTCATGAAATTTTGTTCTTGTTGAAAAATTCATGGCTGAAAATTAGAGCAACAACTTGTGTCCAAGGCACACCCACTATAGATATGCTAGAGCTCGGCTCAGTGAGCGCTGCCTGGCAAAATCTAGAAAGGCAGGGTTTTCCCCAGAAAATGGCTCCTAGCTATAGAGATCCAACAACATCGACTGACAAACAGGCAGCTCCAACATCTTGTTAACCATCTGATTCACTATGGAGCAATACCCATGTGAGTTAATGCAAAATCTAATACAACAGTTTACTACTGTTTTCAGCCCTATGTTGCAGAAGGAGATTCAAGGTTTAGTGCAGTGTGGAATCCCAGCATACTTTAGCCCGATTTCAGTCACTTTCCCTTACACTATAATGAATAATCACCTTTTGAAAAGTTTGGAGGCAGCACAAACTCCACCTATGCCATAGTTCCCTCAAGATCCAATTACAATGGCTCAAAGAAACACTTTCCAGTCGATTGATTGCACCTTGTATATAGGATAACCTCATGTAGCATGATCATTGCACCTAGGGGGCAGCCGACAATGCCAACTACAGGAACTCAAACATTGAGTTACAATAGCGAATACCTCATCTCGATAGAGGACATCAGGAGAGGTACTTCCTAGAACGAGCGTATCAATTCGAAAGACTTCCACCAGCCAATTTGAGAATTCAGCCAGCATAAGCTCTTGCACCAGTCGATGGCAATGCAATAACCAATGTACTAAGAAGGTAGTTTAGGCTCAACATTGCTGACAATGATCATTTGGTTTATAGGAAACCTTACTTAGAGTGGATAGACTATGCAGCTGTCGTGCCATGAGGATACAAGACACTTGAATTCTCCACTTCCACAAGAGACGATGATAAAATGACAATGGAACACATTGGTTGATTCATGACTCAATGTAAAGAGAGCTCAACAACATTGACTTACAAAAACTACAGTTTTTCTCTTTGTGACTAACTAGAGTAGTTTTCACACGGTACGCTAACCTACCACCCAATTCGGTGAATAGCTGGTCGATATGGAACGCCTATTCCATGAGAGGTTCTATAGGCCTATCTTGGAGATATAGATTTGCTAGCCATAAAACAAAAAAAAAAAAAAAACCGATTTCTTTGAGAGATTTCGGCAAATTAAAGGGAAATGTCCAAACTTATTGCCAGAAGCTGAATATGCTAGGATAGCAATTGGCCATAAGAATCCACAATTAAAGGAGAAACTTATCCTACAGGAGTTTTCAGACTTGTCCCGATTACTTTCACATGTAATAAGTGCAGAAGAATTCATCAAAGACAAAGAGAAATTCTTAGCAGCTAAGTTTAGCAGAGGGCAGACCATGATCTTGATCATCAATGACATAGCCGATTCAGAAGAAGACGAACAGGCTAAAATCATGGCAGTCGAGCTACTGAAGGAGTCACCATATACTTGCCCTATCTTGAAACCTGTGCGAGGGAACGAAGAGGCCAAGCTAAGAGATGAACCGACCAAAAGATGATGGCTACTTTGGCAGAAAAGAAGCTGCAATGGCAGGAGAAGACACCCTAGGGTCTTGAAATGGCGAAAAAATGCTTACCCACCAAACTTAAGGAAGTACCGCAGCAGCAGTCCTCCTCTCCTAATGCGAACATCTCATCATTTATTTGTTGRATGATTCAAAAGATTAACCTTCGGCAGAGCTGAAAGTGCAGCTAAGTTCCATTTAAAGGAGGAAACCATGACCGTAGAAATCTCTGCTGCTCAAAAAACTACGTATCTATTTCCACCTCTATACTTGACTAAGACCCAAAAGAGAAGAGAACAAAGAAGAGAGCCCAACAGAGAGCCTTGCTCGAAGAGCATCTAGGGCCATTTGTGAAATAGATAGATTAGAGATCATTGTCACCAGTTTACAATCGACTGAATTCAAGAACACAAATCGACAGAGTTCCATAACAGGAGACGTCTTATCGACATAAGAAGCAATGTCTGAGTTGGTCATGCCTGCAACTGACTCCTTATTAGCTGAATCACAGATGTCTTTCGCTCACCCAACCAAGGAAATGGCGAATCATCTCAAACCACTATATACAAAAGCTCATTAGGATGACAATCCTCTTAGCCGAGTCTTCATTGACGGAGGATTAGTTCTCAATGTCATGACCATCTCCACGATAAAATGTTTATTAAGACACCCTGATGTCGTGAATACTGATATTCAAATGACTAAATTTACGGAGAGTCCATACATCTCGAGAGAGTTCTAATTATGAGCATCATAGTCAAATCAAAGACTAATATGGCTGCTTCTTTGTAGTAGTAGCTAAACCAGCCTATACGATGCTTCTAGGGTGAGAATGGATTCATGCCAATCAATACGTCCCTTCCACTCTTCACCAGGAGCTTATTTTGTGGAATGGTGATCAAATTGAGGTCATCCAGTCCATCTGAGTCCATTCTAGGCTAACATCCACATTAGCAAAGCTATCCTCCACTCCCTAGAGTTCGAGCCATCCCGCTTTGCTAAGCTGTCATTAGGCCATGAATTTTGCCGAAGATAAAAAGACCAAATTGAGAGAATCCAAGGTGGAAARAGACTCGGGCCAGGAAGAATAGACACTCAAAGTCTGGATAAGCTGAAAGCTTACTCGGTTATCTGTAAAATCCAGACAGAAATAGTAGATTTAGAGGAAACAAAGGATGCATTGGAGGTTCTCGAAGTTGAATGGAATCTCAAGCAGGCACCCGGCTTTATACCTCAAGATCTAATAAAATAGACATTAACTTGGGAGATCAAGGGGAAACCAGACTCACTCGGCTTAGCGCCTTATTGGGTGAGGAGCAGCGGAAACAGTGGATCGAGTTAACCAAATAATATAGGGATTATTTTGCAGGAAATTACTATGAAATGTCAGGTTAGGATCGAAATGTGGTGGAGCACCACCTTTCTGTCACAAAAGGATACAAAACCCATAAGCAGCCTGCCAGAAAGTTCAACCTAGCACTTTCCCTGAAAGTCAAGGAAGAGGATGAAAGACTCTTGAGGTGCGGCTTTATTTGGACGACTAAGTATGATGAGTTGATATCAAACATTGTACCTATCATMAAGAAATACACCAAGTACGAGTGTGTATAGACTTCATAAACTTAAATTTAGCCATATCTAAAGACAAGTATGCTATGCGTATGGCAGATATGCTTGTGGACTGAGCCGAAGGAAACAAAATTCTTAGTTTTGTGGATGGATACTCCAACTACAATCAAATTTTTATAGCAGCTTTCAGGTGTCGGGGGCAAATGGCTTGTTCGGATGGGTGGTCATGCAGTTCGAGTTAAAGAATACGAGGGCAAATTTCCAAAGAGTTATGAACATGATTTTTCATGATTTAATAGGCCGAAGCATGGGAGTTTACATCGATGACTTGGTTGTAAAATCAGCCACATTTGCCTAACATTTAGCCGATTTGGAAAAGTCTTTCCTAAGGATGTACTGGCATAAGTTGAAGATGAATCCTACTAAGTACACGTTCGATATCGATTGTGAATTTTATCTATTTTCTAGTTCATCAAAAGGGGATCAAAGTCCACATGAATAAGACTAAGGTAATACTAGAGGCTTGGCCCCCATGAAATAAGAAAGGATTACAAAGCTTCATCAATAAGATTAATTTCTTAAGAAGATTCTTCGCAAACCGAGCTGGGAAACTCAAAGTGTTCTCATCTTTGCTGAAGCTGCAGCCAGCCAAATATTTCATAGGGAGGCTGAACATWAGGAGGCTTTTGAACAAATCAAATGTAGCTTTTCCAAACCTCCAGTTTTAGCTGCACCATGAGGGGACAAACCGATGAAGCTATACGTATTTGCTACTGAGACTTCAATAGATTGTTTATTGGCATAAGACAATGACGCGAGAATTAAGAGAGCTATTTACTACCTCAGTCGAAGCCTCAATGACGTGAAATCCTAGTATTCTCCTATTGAGAAATTGTGCTGATTACTTTTTATGCTTTTACARAAGTTAGAATACTACCTTTTGTTGGTATAAGTAAATGTCATTGGCAAGGTGGACATGGTTTGTTTTCTTTTGAATCGGCCAATCTTAYAAGGAAGATTGATGAGAAGGGCTGTGAAATTATYTGCCTTCTCACTGAAAGTCATGAAGGGTAGGCAATAGTCGATTTCTTGGCAGAACATCCGTGCCTTGAAGCAGCTAATCCTTGGTCAGAAGTCCAAATCTACATAAGAATGAAACCACAGAAGCTGACCTTTGGTGGCTGTAGAACTAGCTGGGGGCAGGAGTCGGCATTACATTCACTAGCCTAGTTGGTCTCAAGGGAAGTTTCATGTTTRAGCTAGTAAAAGGAGGATCCAATAATCAAGCAGAATATAAAGCTTTAATCATGGATCTACATTTTCTCTTGTCAATGAAAGCACAAACTGTTCAAATCATTAGAGAAGCTTAGCTAGTTATCCGACAAATGGCAAGAGAGTACAAGAGCATAAATGCCAACCTAATCAGCTTGTACCTGGAAACATAAGCCTTACGAAGGGAATTTTCTGATGTTGTACTTGTACACTTGCCAAGAAGAAAAAACCAGGAGGCTAATAACTTATCTCAGTATGCATAGGGGTATAAAGACATGCCATCAAGCATTCATCGGCTCTTTTCCATCAACCAATTCTGTATATCGGTAGCTATGACTCAGCCAATTGGAGGATTGAAATTATCAGTTACCTGAAGGACCCATAGGCTAAGGTTAGTAAGCAACTCAGGTATGAAGCATTAAATTATTTGGTGGTCTATTCTGACTTGTTCAAATGAAGACAAGAAGGTAAAGTGCTTAGGCAAGGATGAAGCAGCTTAGGCTTAGCAGAGGTCCACGAAGGATTGGGTGGAATACACTAGGCTGGGTCAAAATTAAGATGGTCGCTATATCAACATGGARTCTACTGATTGACAAAAATGAYTGATTATCAAGCATACACTAAAGGCTGTAAGCCTTGCCAAAAGCACGAACTTTTGTTCAACATCCCAATCGTAAAACTTCATCCTATAGTGAAGCCTTGGCAATTCAGGGGTTGGGCCATRGAAATCATCGACAAGATCTATCCATCTTCTTCGAAAGACCACTCCTTTATCTTGGTGGCTATCGACTTCTCAACTAAGTGGGTAGAGGATCATCCGTTGACTAAAATAACTAGGTAAGCCGTCATCAACTTCATCAAACATCAAATCATCCTTCGCTTCAAGATCCCAGAGTCCGTCACAGCCGATCAAGGGATTGGTTTCACCAAAGATAAAATATCCGCCTTTGCCCAGCAATTCCAAATCGAATTGATCTACTCAACCCCTCATTACGCCCAGGCTAATGGAGAGGCAGAAGTAACTAACAAGTTACTCATCGACATGATTAAGAAGGTTGTGGAAGATAAGCCCAGGAGATGGCATGAAGTCTTGCAAGAAGTACTATGGGCTTATAGGAACTCCCATAAAACAACTATGGGTTTCACTCCCTATTAGCTAACCTACGAGCAGGATGCAGTCTTGCCAGTGGTTTAGATATTTAATAACCAACAAGGTTTCAGGTAAACAATCCCCCTCTACCTCTCTAATGACAATATCATTAAGAGCATTGAGATACAATAAATTATTTCACTTAGTTGATGGGAATAGAAAATTTAATTGAAGTGCTATTGTAAAATTTTTTGTGCTTGTTACTTTGTCTTCCTCCTTTCCTTTTGAGTAATGTTTAGGGCACACTAAATACTGGTTGAACTTGAAAACCTTTACTTCAGATCTAAACGATTGTCTGATGACATATGATAATAAAACTATCATACAATAAAAAAAATCCATGACTGTTGTATCTTAATGATACTAGTTATAACATTTGAGTAAACTAAATGAAATTTTGAACATYAGAAAATGAAAATTGAAAAGCTTTAGAGTTTTATATTACAAATTTCATGTTAGCATCATTTTAATCTTCTCAAACAATATTTCAAAAGAAAAGTGTTGATACAAGATTATTTAGCTGGAATAAGAAACCAGCCTATTTGTTATAAATTATAATAAACCTAGTACCTTTTCAACTCTTCCATCACTTGGGCGGGGTCTATGTTCCAAGTACCAGTTCTACTTTCTCTCCACTTTTTGAAGAAGAAATGCCTGATATTGTAAATGAATAGAGAAACATTTTTACTTGTAATGCGAAGAATTTGAAGTCAATTCATAGTTCCACTGCAATTTTCATTGAATATATATGGTCTTAGTCACTAGTTCATTTGCTCTTGCAAACAACAAAGCATGAGAACAAGCTAGGCAAAGAGCGCTAAAGATCTTATGGGAGCCACTCCAAACTGAATATGTTTGATCTTTATGGAGAACTATATATAATCATGAAGAAAAAAATTAAGGGTACAAAATTATATTCAAACTTATAGGCACGTCACTACTAAATGATTGGATTATCATAATATGCTTATAGGTTTCGTGCCAAATATATCGAAGTAATAACCTAGTGGTGAAGCTATTTGTGATCCTAATTCTTTTTGCAAGTTCTAAAATGAATAAGAAGGATGTGTAGTTATGAAATCACAATGATTATTATGAAAGAAAAATACTCTCACCCCATCGAATTGATAACTTGGATCAATATGCGTTGCCATGGTTTGCTACAAGATACAATATTTGTGAAATTAAGATTTGGTTATGAAATCATGTACTTTTCAAAAAATACATAGTGATGAGCCAAATGAAAATTCATATACTTTTATCCTTGGTATGCATTTGCTTGTTGTAGAAAACCTCTCGAAGCAAAATGCCTTTCCAAAATAAGCTACATGATCAAAATAAGAATGTAATATTTAGTAAATGGAATTGTATAAACTATAATATAGATCTCATGATCTATTAAAGCATATGCTCTCCTAGCCTGTCATTCAAGTCCCTCCAGTTGATAGCCTTCTGAAGCTAATTATTTTTCCAATATTTGCTGCATGGTTCAGATTAAATTCGATGCTTGCTAAGAGTAATTCAACGTTAAACAAATATAAATGATTTCAAAAAACTTTGTATAAATAATCAAGTGGGGAGAAAGGACCATGACATAATGAAAATAAAAAATAAAAGAAAATGAAGAACTAGACCAACCAAAAGAAAAAGAGAAATCAAGCTTAGATCTCCTCTAGTATAGCAAATTCGACTGGCAACAACAATTTGCTATCCATACCAAAGATCAATGTTTGGCTCTTTGCTGTGAATGGGGAAATGATATGATTCTTTGAGGTCTTAACTGGTGTTTCCATYAGCCTTCAATTTTCTGAAAGTATGAAGTGTTTGATTAGAATGTTGGAAGTGGAAAGGTATTAATACAAAGGCGACAAAGATATTAATATGTAGGCCAGGACGGTAAGACAAATAGAATAAATTATTTTTTAYGATAATGATTTTAAAATTTTTCATTTTTTCTACACAAATCAAGGAATAKTATTTATTAATTTTCCCAATATAKTTTCAATTAMTATTAGTAAAAAAATCACTAAGTTTTTATCCTATATCATAATTGTTCCAGAAAAAAAATGCTCTTTTGGATAGCTTATTAATCTTCGGCATTTTATGCTTTCTCCTATAAGATGAAAATTGAATGGTTTTCCTTGTATAATTATATATATTTGGTTATATTGGGGAATATACAATACATTTTCGTACCCTCGTGATTTCGAATTTTAAATTGCAACTAACTCCTTTTGACCAAAAAAAAAAAAAAACCAAAAATTGGTGCCACTTGGATTCCACAAAGAAGAACTAAAACTACTTTAAAAAAAATTATTTGACTTGTTTTGCTTCTCTTAATTAGGCAACTCCTTTAAAGGTCATGGTTGATGGAGAGTTTTTCAATACGGCAAGATGAGTTTGTGAGCACAAGAATGAAGTGGAAAATGGAGATAAAAATGCATTCAATGTCTTGACGTGACTTCCTTTCAATAGAAATATCACTTAAACTTGCGTCTCCAAAATACAAATTAACGTGTCAAACAATAGATTGTTGAAAAACTATTTGAAATCAAATTAGAAATAATGAAAGAGGTGTTAAAGTAATATAAGAGAGATATAGAAAAGAGAAGGTTATAACTTTTTTCAAGGAGGAATATAATAATGCTCTATAAAGTATCAATCTAAGGGGCCTAATTGTAGACTACTTAGATTACCTGAAGTAACAAATCACAATCCCATCCTATTTTTAACTCTATAAATCAAATCCTCATATAACATTAATATCTTAACATTCCCCCTCAAACTCATGATGTAGTAGCGATAACCATTGATAGGTTGCCAACTAGAAAATTGAAACGAGAAGTGAATGAGTCTTGGCGGAGAAATCTACAATATTGGAGTAAGGCGGAGGAAAAGGCAAAGTGATGGTGTCATGCTTGAAATGATGATGCATAAAATGACAATTAATCTCAATGTATTTGGTTCTTTCATGAAAAACTGAGTTGTGAGCAATATGAATAGAACTCTTGTTGTCATAATACATAGGAGTTGGACAAGAAAGATATATTCCATATTTGTAAGTAACCAATGCAATTATGAATGCCGTACCATTTTCATTATCCTGCAAAATTTCCTTAGAGATATTAAATAAGGTTACAAACCAAGGTTAATAGCATAAATTCATAAGGAACTAGTTAAACTTGGGCAAAAATAGGTATCAAAATAGGGATGTTATCTCCAGTTATCAGCTTTTCTTGATAAACTAATCTTTTTTTAGGTATATATTTAGTTTAAATTGTTCTTTTGCGTTTACTCTATTTTTATTGCTGTTGGCATACTTCTTTCCAGTTCCCTGGTATGTGTGTGTTGGCATTTATTGGTCTCCTTGTACTACAGTTTCATGATCACATTTTTTCCATCGTATACAATAAGTCCAATCCTGTTGCATCATTGTTGTAGCATCATGCTGATTTTTAGCATTTATCTAAATTTATTGAGTATGAAATAACCTTTTAAATTTGTCACCTATTTTGACTATGCTTTGATTCTATTTTAGAATTATCTGTTTATCTACTCCTCTTAAGATGAATTGTGATTTCGAATTAGTTTACATTTTTCTTGAAGCTGAATAGAGAAAACCTTTTTATTAATCTTGTTAATGCACAAATTGTTTTTTTGGAAATCCAATTTCTACTAGGTTTAGCGAGTTGACTTTTAGTTTGAGTTGCTATGAGTTACTTGTTTGTGCAAAAATAATAAATACTCCAATGCCTTGAAATACTTAGTAATTGGGAACCTTTATCATAAAATGTCGGTGTTCGTGTCAAAAAGCACTATAAGTTAAGAGTATACATAGCAACTCTATTCTTGTACCTTGGACCTAGTAACCGAGAACCTTCACCACAAAATGTCGATTTTTGCATCAAACTATTCTTGTGACATTATAGAGTAAGTTGTGCATGTTTATGCATACAGAAAAACATATTAAGAACAAAAATAGAGTTGTGCTTCTGTGTAGTACTTTTATCACCTACTCCATTGCTGCAGCATTGTTTCGAAATCCAGTTCCCAACTTTGTTTCAATAAGYTCCTTTTTAGTACTAACGTTGTGGAAATAAAAGTTTGGTGGATATAGTGTTGTAAACAAAGTCTGGAATCACATTAGTCTTTTATGTTGAGTTACRATAGCTTGTATACTTGACGTGTCATCAATCTTGGATCTTTACCATCCACATAGCCAAAATGATTCTCATAGCTAATAATTATCATGATGATTTTTCTTGCTAAATTAGTTGTTTGGATCTTAATTCGCAGTTCTTAAGGGTGGAAAACTATTGTGGCATGCTTTTTTTTTTATTAATTGCTAGAGGACTAGCAATGTTTAGGTTTGTGGTGTTGATGTGGGTGAAAAAACATTGATTCTAGGGTGCATTATTCTATTAATTACATAATTGTGCTAGTAGAACTTTATATATCTTTTTCCTAAATATTGTTATAAATCAATTATAGTAACCTTACGAGTATAAAGTATTTAATTTGCAAGTTCCATGAATATAAATCACATCAACAAGTTAGTTAAGGATTTTATAAGGAAGTCAACCCAAGACAGCAGAGTCAACAGCGATGGGCTATGACATTGTCTTGATATCGTCTTCAATGCTGGTTAATGTGCTAGAAAGTGAAAGTGGAGGGAAAAGTTAAAAGCATAAAGTAATAAAACATAAAGCATAAAATAAGCTTACAAGTAGACCGAACTTCTTAGCCAATGAGAGATTGAGATGTATATTTTGTGTGGATGCCAAAGCTTCCAATAGAAGCTTTACACAAAGATGCCAAGAGTATATTCTTAAGAAGCTAGACTAAGAGAGGAGAGGATACACTCAGCCATGGGAGTGAGAAGCAACAAAAGGAGAAGAGCAAAAATAGAAAAGAAGAAGATTGAAGAAATCAAGCGAAAAGGAAAAAGGCCATCATTTGAAAAGAAGAAGAAGAACCAAAGGATCTTCATTAAGGGGGCAAGATTTTTTTAAGATTTATTTCTTTCTATCTTTATTATTATCCCTTGAAATGATGAACATTAAATGCTTTGTATGTTCTATCTTTAATAACATGAGCTAAATATACTGGGTTGAGGTTTTTAATGAACCTTTGGTATTAATGTGTTAAGGAATATTTCTATAGAGTTGTACTGTCTTTATGTTTTATGCAATGTTGAGTAATGCTATACGGTTGTTGTTGATTGGCCATTAATGGTGACTGTGTTAACTGCTTCTTAGTTGCGAAACCTTTGAGTAGTTGAAATTATTGCATGAATGTGAGTTGAGAATTCTCATTAAAGAACCYATAGGGATATAGGATTGGCTCATAAAACCTTCAAAACCTAGACATAATAGTGCTTTGAAGTTTGGTGGTTAGCTCGGGAGAATGTCCTGACTATAACTGAACAACCAACAGACAGGGAGGTTGCAATTGCATAACATCTTGATTTGCGTGCTGGATGGTGCCCTTTGCTGTTGCTATGAGGCTGTAATAGGAATGCTATAGGTTATTGTAATACCCAGACTAAATTTTTCGTTCTTACGAACTTTATACAATTATATAATTAATATTTTAATCCACTAATTAGGTTATATTCATGATTATTATTGGTTGGTTATTTTGCAGTGAAAGGACTTGCAGGTCGTAACATTCGATGTGCCAAATTAGAAATAAATTATTATTTCTCTGATTTATTATTTGTTATGCGTTAATGTGTGAGTATATTTATCTAAATATTAAATTTATTATCTTAATTTAATTAGAGATTTTTTTGTTAATTAATTTAGGCTTGACCCATTATAGTCTATTTTCTTCTTATTTAAACCTAAAACTAGATTTGATGTTYGGTTTGGGCCTAAAAGAAAAGTAATAGACCTTAAAATTAGTYGCATATAGYTGGCTAACAAATAAAAATGGTCCACAAAAGAATTTTGGTTAGGGTTTAAGTCTAGTTTTATAAAAAAAGAATTAAAAAAATTGATTTGATTAGAAGATGACTATTCATCTTCTTCCCTAAAAAAAACACCCTCACACCCGCCTCCGTCTTTCTTCCTCTGCCCTCACTGACACTGCCCTAGTCACCGTCTCTCTCTCTCTCTTTCCCTCTCTCTCCCTCTTCTCAACCGGAGTTCGCCATTGCCGAGATAGAATTCGATCTGCTTGTATTAGATTCGTAAATGCTCGGAGAAACTTTGSAACGCGACCATTGCCATTCACACAGCCAGGCCGCACGCATCACTACTCACGACTGCACGTTGTTCTGTCCAAACCTGCATGCATCATGCGACCAATAAATCCTTCGTCGGTTGTCTTCGCCTACTGCTCGCCATGCTTGAGGTTACCTGGATCCGCACGAGTTGTCACTCGACAGGACATGAGCAATGAACCTTTGCCTTGTCGATAGCCACTGCTCTGACCTGAATCGACCATCTCGTCGAATTCAAATCTGCAGTTGTCGTCTGGATTAGGAGGAAGCTGTCCAAAATCAGGCGACTAGGTACTAGTCACCGTCTAGTTGTGCACACTGCCCATTCGCGACCAAGGTTGCTATTCGCTGCCTGGAGCACACCTCCTTTTCCYGAGTGCAATTGACCCCATTACGCCTTACACTAGATACAACAACTAGATTTTTGGGATTCAAGGTGAATCCTTTATTTTCTTCATTTAAATTGACTGAATGGCCAATCTTTTATGTCTTGTATTGATAACTATGGAAAATAATAGAATATATCTAGTACATAATCTAATGTGGAAGTTAAGTTAGTACGATGAAGTAAAAGGGCAAGTGTTTCTAAAAATATATTGGAATATAATTTAATGTGAAATTTAGAATTTGTACGATAAAGTAAGTACATTATGATTGTGATTATTATGGCTGTTTTAAGAATGGTTGGAGTTATGAAATTAATTTATCCTCCTAATAGTTCAATTATTTTCGACATGAAATTTAAATTCAAAAATTATTGGTTAATGTCACCCATGGGATGAATGATGATTGTATTAATGGTGAACACTTATGTTAAATGAATGTATTTGGTTAAAAAATTTTCAAATGAATATTCTTTGTGTAGTAATATTATGATACCTTTGGCACATTAACGTTGTGAGCAGCCTAGGCACTCCGCTAGCAATTAAAAGTAACCAAATTTACTAAGGACTTTATGTAAGTGAATTYCCACATCCTYATTAGTTATGATGCATGTGTATGTTTGTGATGATTTAATTTTTCTTATTTGAATTGAATATGAGTTCATGGTTGATATTGAAGTAAGTAAACCCCCACATTCTCGTTAATGCAAAGATGGAGCGAAAAATTGAGATAAAGATACATTCAATGTTTTCATATGATTTCCTTTCAATAGAAATATCATTTAAACTTGTGTCTCCGAAATACAACTTAATGGGACAAAGACAACTTCACTTCAAGTCATATATTTATAAGRTTGTCATTGTTCTTTAATTAGCTTCACACTTATAAATAATATTACTAATAGACAATATGAATAAATAAAATTTTAAATTAACAATGAGATTCTTCTATATTGATAGGGCAATGAAAAAATATACTAAACAGTAAATGTCAAAACTATTGTGGAGTCA